>JAAAKG020166639.1:0-28213 GCA_010014905.2 Druon quercuslanigerum
ACAGACCCTTTTCTAAGCATAAGCCAACTAATTTATCTCCATTATAGTTTGTTCTTGGATCCCCAAAATTACCTAGTTTCGAAAAGGCGATAACTTTTCGGATTTTATCGTCCAAACGATAAAAATTGAGTTCAAAACGATAAAAAATGAGTTCCAAACGCTTCCAAACGATTTCCAAACGATTCAACAAGGAATTTTTGGAAAACATTAAAAGTGCAGTGCAAGTATGAAGTTAGCACAACATTTTTGAAAAGGCGATAACTTTTTGGATTTTTTCGTCCGAACGATAAAAATATATTGCCAAACAATTCCAAACGATTCCATGCAAAAAAAAAACCTAATTTAAAAAAAATGTAGTCTTACGGAAGACCCTGTGGCGGTCAGTAGGAATCTCAGAATTCAGTTCACAGTGCGTCAAGAGAACTCTCGCTTCAGCCGGCAGATGCAGCGAAATCCCTGTTAGGTTGATTCGTAACTCTGTCGAGAACACTCGGGAGATATTTTTCAAGTACCGCGTGATTAACTTTTCGAGGGAGCTTCGTGGGAAGTCACAAGAAATCTGCAGTTATTTCAAGCGAGGTCTCCACAAAGTCTTCGTTGTTCCTGTGGCAGTCGTTCTTAGTCTAACTTCCTGATTTTTGAATTACCAGCCCTTCGGTTTCAAAAATTAGAAACGAAACGGATTTTTTTCAAATTATGAAAGTATCTTATTTTTACAAGACTTTTTGCATTCCGAGTTGTACATTATAATTCCTCAATCGCACAGCTTGTGTTTACTTTACATTTTCCTAAGAACTATCGTTAAGGGAGAATTGTAATTTGATTTTGATGAAAAATGAGGGAAGTTTGTAAATATAGTTTACCCCAATATAATATTCTTCTTATCTTAGTCATTTATTTGCCTTACATTTATATTTTTCTTCCTTTTTTTTGCAGTTGCTTGATTCTGAAGATTATATTTTTCCTTACCAATTTTAGTATTTGGATGAAAATTTAACAATTTGGTAAAAAGTTCATACTTTTTGGTTCAAAATTCGACATTTTTGTTGAAAATTCATCAGTTTATGTAAAAAACTTAATTATTTTACTAAAAACTTAACTTTATGTTGAAAACTCATATTTTATGTCAAAAATTAAGCTAATATTTTTTCTTGATTGAAAATTCGTTTTATTTTTACTTGAAAATACATTTTTTTAAACTGAAAATTGGACTGTTCGAGGTAAAAATTCATCTTTTCATATTATGGGGGGGGGGGTATTGTTTGAGTGATTACGTAATCACATGTTGAAGTTACTATTTTCATAAATCTTTTCTTGAGATGATGAATCGATTAAGAAAGACTGAAGAAATTCGAAATTGTTTTTTTTCCTCTTCAGTTTCAAAAGACAATAAATTAATGTTTTTATAACATAGCGTCATTTTTGATAGAATTTATTTTATAATGCTCTAGTTACATTTTGAAATTTTTCTGCTCAATTCCAACCACTGAACCGAGCGAGATTATTATTTTATAGGTCTTACAGTTGATTACGTAATCAAGAGGAGGGGGGTCAATAAAATTATTGTGGTTGATTACACGTGTGGGGGGGGGGTAACAATGAGTTAAAAATAAATCACATAATATATGGATGGCCCTTTTTCCATTTTTTGTTGGAAATGTATGTTGTTAGTTGAAAATTCGTCTTTTTTGTTGGAAGATTCGTAATTTTAGTTGAAAAGTCATATCTTTGGTTCAAAATTTGACCGTTCTTTCAAAAATGCATTTGGTAGAAAATTCGTCTTTGGTTTTAAAAATCATCACTTTTGGCCGAAACTTCATATTATTTTGTTAAAATATCAAATATTAAATTTTTCATTGAGTAATTTGAAAATTTACTTTTTTAGTTTAAAATTCATTTTGTTGTTGTAATATCAACTATGTACTACATTTCTTATTGAGAATTCATGGTTTTCTTAAAATTTCAAGTGTCTAGTTGAAAATGCGCCAGTTTTTTGCTGAAGTTTAATATTGTTTATTAGAAAACTTCTACAAAATTTAATTATTAAATTGACAATGCAATTGTTTCTAGATGAAATTTATTGTTCCTTGCTTGCAAATTCGATCATTTATTTTAAAATTCATCTTTAAAGCTTAAAAATTCAAAAACTTAATCAAAAATTTAGTTATTTTATTGGAAATTTAATTATTTTGTCGAAAGTTTAACTATTTAGTTAAAAGGCCATCCGTTTTGGTTGAAAACTGAACTGTTTCGTTGAAAATTCATCCGTTTATATTAAGAATTAATCTTTTATTGTAGAACAGCCTTTTTTGTTTGAAATAAATTAATTTTGCAAATTTGTAATCTTAATGTGCAATTGTTTTATTTTGTATAAAAAAGATTCTATGTTAAAAATCTTACAAGCTTAAAATGCTGGCCTTTCAATATTAATGGTTAGGGAAAGGTCAAGGAAAGTTCGGGGAATTGCGAAAATTAAGTTTTGTGGCCAACCTACATTGTAAAATATCTGTAAAATTTGAATTTTCAAATGTTAGTCCTTAAAGATTGATAATTTGTCCGTTTGAGTCTTCATAGGTTTGAATTCAAAAGCTACAGCTTTGAGCTTTCAAATTTAAAAAATATAAATTTAGAGGCCTTAAAGTTTGGAAAGTTTTAAATTTCTAAGTTTCAGATTTATTTAAATTTCGATTCTTATTCTTATCTTAGGGTTTAAAATTTCTTCACGTTTAAGTTTTGTGTTCTCAATTACCCTGTTCTGTATTTACATAAACATATCAATATGCTTTTGACATAACAGAAACGTAACATAAATAGATTATAGGTATATGCAAAAAAGAAAACAAAACGATTTTTGTTTAGTCGCACAAATACCAGTTGATGAAAATGCCTGGAAGTTTGGGCCAGAATACACGTTTGAAGTAAGTGCAAATTTGACAGCCAACTCGGAAAATGAGGTGGGACTAACATCCAATACCACAGCTCTTCTTCGTTGCAGACCTAAAGACACAAATGCATTGAGTTGCCATCTCGAAAATCCTGAATGTTCTAAAAGTACCTATGATAAAACTCAAGGAATCAATTCTACAGAAATTAGAAAGCACCCATTAAGTCTAGATCAATTCGAAATCAAGTTTAACAGTACAGGTGTGAATAGTATCGTGGTTCCAAAAAACATATCAGTTTTCAATTTGAATATAATTAAGTCCTTTGTAAATGTGCTAAGTATTGGGGCCAATTTGAGCGAGAAACAGAATCAGGCAGAATTTGAAGTTAAGGAAAACTCAACCATTGGGGAGTGTAAGGTCAATTTTAAGATAACTCATAAACCAAAAGAACAAAGTGCACGCAAGGATAGTTCATTTGTCTTGGACATTCTACCCCTGCCTGATAAGGTTTCCAAAGGCAATGTCGAAATTGAGAAGACTCGAAACCTAAAGGACTGTACAAACTTCGTTAATTATTTGTGGGGCAATTTCGGGGACGACAAGGCAAATTCCACGGAGGTTGGCATTGACACGCAACTCGTAAGTATATGTTATTTTAGACGTTCTAATTTTTGGGCAGTTTATTTCATTTGATTCCAAAATTGTTTTTAAGCTTTCAAAAAAAAATTTTTATCACTGGTAATTCGGGAAATTCATAGATTAAAATATTTCCATTTACTGCTTCCTCTTAAAGGAGCTTTGTACTGATCCAAGTTTTCAAGACGACATTTTTACGTATTTCGATATATATTTGACATACCAGTAGCTCGAAAGTACAATTTTCGGTAATTTAAAAGTGTTTTCTTTTTACTTTAGGAATTGAAAAAAGGCCTTGTTTCTATGAGAAAACTGTTTTGATATTAAAAATAAAATACGATATCTAGTGTATTTGTTCGCGTCTTCGAGACGCATCGATCGACCTATTGTTGAAGCTTTTATAACCTACCAGTGTCGATGTGCCCTAAGCGAACCGAGTGTACGGAAAGGATACTACCCTACGAAAAATTTCGGACAAATCCTGGATTGGGAAACTCGTCCGACATTGTCCGAAAAGTGATCCATTGTTTGTCCTCCGGATTCTATCCGGTCTTGTCCGAAATTTTTCCGACCGAAGGAGCACGAAAATAAATACGAATATCATCCGGTAGAATCCGAAAGTTGTACGGTCTAAAAGATTCGATAAGCCCGGGTTAGATCCGGTAGAGTCCGTATTTTGTACGGTCTGACGGATGCTAAGATTCCAGGATTGTGTTCGTGTTTTATACGGACGACGGATGCGCTTAGCTCAGCTACGGTCCAATTGAGTTCGTTCCCTGCTACAAATTCCTGACAAATTCCGGATTCCGACATTTTTCCAGTATTGTTCGGGGCGTCATCCGTTTTTGGTCATCCGGATTCTATCCTGTTGCATTTGAAAATTAGCCGGATGAAGTACCACGCAAAAAATAATAAATCTGAATATTGTCCGGTAGAATCCGAAAGTTGGACGGTCTGACGTATTCGATCAATCCGGATTGTATCCGGTCATGTCCGTTTTTTGTGCGGTCTGCCGGACAAGGTTATATAAACAGTTTACAGACGAGAAACTAACCAAAAAAATGTTTAGCGCTTGTGAGAAACGACCAGTGCCGGGCCAAAATTTTTTTGTGCCCTGAGTCATATTTAATTTTTTGATGACGGACTACGAAACCTATGCGAAATTTTTAGCAGGGTCTACAGTTTCATCATTGTATCCCTTCCATATCATGCAACAAAAACTCAAAAAAACAGCAAGATCAACTTTTAAATTGGTGAAATTCGTATTCTGTTTTAAAAATTCCATGAGAAAGTCACGGAGCAATCACAATAGTTGTTTTTTTGCAAAGGTAAAAAGCTTTAAAAAATATAAGACGTATAACGCCTATTGACTGCAGTACTTCAAACGCATCATCTGTAAGTAGCAGTAGACAGACATTATACGTCTTATATTTTACGTCAACTTTTTATCGTTGCAAATAAAACTATTGCGATTACTCCGTGACTTTCTAATAGTAATTTTAACGTAGAATTCGAATTTCACTAATTGAAAAGTTGATCTTGCCTGCCTTTTTTGAGTTTTTGTTGCATGATACGCAAGGGATACTATGTGGATACTATGTGGATACTATGAGGATACTCTGTAGAGTACCCTTTCCGTTCACTCGGTCCGCTAGGGTTATATCTCGTGTTGCAATGATTTTGTCGTAAATTTAATTTATTGTACTGTATTCACATCATAAAACTCCTCATATGTAGTCATTTAGCGGCTTCCTATCCATCTTCACTTATTCTCAAGATAAAGTATTTATAAATACAGTCAAACCTGGATTTAATGTGAATTTTGGGACTGACGGTAACATACAATCCAGGCTCTCAGACAGCCATATGAACCGTTTCCGGTGGAATTTACTGCGTGGTAAAAAATATTAAAAAATATGTTTTTCTAGTACGGAGACAAGTTTAAACTTAATATTTAACGAAAATGAGGAAGAAAAACAGATTACTATTTTCACGAAAACACGGCACGTCAACGCTTCAAGTGGAAAGCATGCACTTTTGCGTATATAGCGCATAACGATGACGCAGACATACGAAGAATTTATTTCACAACAAATCACTAACTTTCATACAAATTAAATTAAATGACCACAACAAATACAGTTTTCACCATTCTGACGTCAACACTTGACAGTTTCGGTTAGGACTTCGATGCCTTAAGTCGATCGGACCTCCCTTTATACTATGCGAGATTATCTGATTGTGTTCCAATGCCAGGTCTTTTCGTTTAAAAAAGTCAACCACTTTATCTATGTTTATCCAATATTTCTTATTCTTTGTTTTCTTGTCAAATTCTAGAGCCGATTAGGTAGCTTTAGTAGGCATCGGGGGCCCACTGCTGCTCGACGCGAGTTCAGTATTGTGCTTATTCGCGTGTATCACCCACTTCGAGTGAACTGTCGAAACATTTAATCGAGGATCATTAAATAAAGATTTTACTGTAAATCCTCGTAAAAAGTAAATTATTAAATATCTTTTAATTTTGAAAAATGTATTGCATCAAAGGGTGTTGAAACAATATCTGTTAAATTTCTCAGATTTTTCCTAACGTCGACTGCTTTCTGGAAACAGTTTAAAGTCAAGGCTTGAAAAAGGAGGCCGAAAACCCCTGTTTTTGGGATGTTTTGCCTTCTAACATTTAACAATATTTTTTATGATAAAAGTAATCATATCGTTGAATTCAGAAGAGTTTAATCTTTCAGATGCTTTTTATCAAACAATACAGCGATTTTTTTAGCGATTTTTTGTCAAAAGAAGTGAGGAACCTTGACTTTTGGCACTGACTTTACTTGTAGTAACAATTTCACTGATTCAGACATATATAAAATGATTATTAAGTTGATCTAACATGATGCTAACTTGATTTGGAAAGAGAATTTTTTGAGATGCAAACTGACGTATACCAATAAACTGTCAAACTGTAGAGGAAAAAGTGATGACAAAAAGTCGCGCAATACGTGAACAAATTGAATGTAGAGACAAGTATACTAACTAATCATGTGTTTATTTTTTTATTTTAGGACTCAGTCATTGCCCGGATGAACATAACTGACAAAAGTTTCTGCGCACATACCCACACGGAGGCCACCAAAGGTTCGGATTCTAAAAAACGAAAGTTCAAAGTTGTCGAAAAAATAAGCCTCACCTTAAAAACCATTGAAGCTGCCAAGGATAAGTTACCAGTAATTTCCAACCCTGGAACGACGCCAATTCTGACAAAAATTAATGTCCAAGAAGCCAAAGCATAACATTAAACAATAAAGTCTGACAAAAATCATATCATAAACTAAAAATATGTAAGATTCGAAAAATTCTCTTTTGGAAACTTACACGACTCCAATCATAATTTTATAATGAATATTATAATAATATACAACTATTTACTAGAAAAACACTAACATCTTTTTTAGATTTATTTCTATATTCTGTACGCTTGCGAGATAAGAAATGTACCTACGTATGCCCTAAATGTGAATAAATCAATAAAAAGATCGCATGCTGTTATTCAAATCTAAGACTTCATCAACAGGCCAATTTCAAACATATCATCCAACGTTCTGAGTGGATAATTTCATCTCATTCATGCGATAGGAGCGTCAAAATTGCGAGATATTATTGCCACCAAGCTCGACTGGAGACCTGAAAAATGATCTACCACACGGACAAAAATAGGTATTGAAAATTAGATATTAAAAATTTGGATATGAGATCATAATGCAAAGAAAAATATCCCAGCCTTTAAAATTGAAATTGTTTCAGTTTAAAGTAACCAAAACTGAACTACAATAAAAATTTTAAAATAAAAGATGCCCTTTTCTAATTTAATTTTCAAAATTTTCTCCCTTTAAGATCAAGAAAAATGTTTTAATAAAAAATGGCCCTCTTCCAATTCAGAAAATAGGTCAGTCACAATTTCCTTCCTTCGAACTTCATAAAAATGTTGAAAATAAAAAGTTGCCCAGCTTCAATGCAGCTGAAAGTTGAACACTAATAATTTTCTCTAAATCAATAAAAAAATTTTAAATCCTTTCTTAAAATTCCGCAAAAAATCTCCCTTTTGACCTAAATGAAAATATTAAAAGTACAGAATTTGTCCACCTTCGACTCACTCAAAATGTTTTTAAAAAATGTCCTCTCCTCAGAAAGAAATGTTAAAAATAAAGAACTGCCCTTTCCAACTCAGAAAATAATTGAAACCTAAAGTTTCGCAGGTGAAACTAAATGAAAATGTTTTGAACAAAAAATGTCACTATTCCAATTCATAAAATAGTTGAAAGTCCAAATTTCTTTCCTTCCAATTAAAAAAAAAAAATTTAAATAAAAAACATCCCTCAACACTTTTAAGATTAGAACTTCAATTGACAAATTAAAACTTTTTTGTATTGAACCCTTCTGAACCGAACCACTTTAATGTTTATTAATAAAAATTAGGAATTTGGTCTATAATGACTTCTTCTTTTCAAAATTCAGAAATTTATATTAGAATTAAAAAATCCACAAAATTGAGAAATTGAAATTATAAAGTTTGAAATTGAAAATCTATCAATCCAAAAGATCAGGGATCATCATAAATCAGTATATCAGGGAATTTTTCGACATCTGGAAAAACCTAAAAATTCCAGTGAATTTTTTCGAAAGCATGCTTAATTTTATGTTTAATTCTGATATAAAATTGAATCACAATGATGCTTCATTCGTAAAAGTAACTTCATATTACCCAAAACTACTGTAATTAGCTATTTTGTTAAACAGTTTTTTTTTAATTAATTTTTTTAACTAGAAATGTAATCATACCAGTTGAATGTTCAATCATTTTGGTTAAAAATTCATATCTTTCTGTGAACATGATTTTTTAAAATACTTATTCTAACTATTCAATTTTTTAATTGAAATTTTTGTGTTTTGGATGAAAATTTAACTATCCTAATAAAATATTTATCATTTTAGTTACACATTCATCACTTTCTTTGAAAATTTAACTATTTTTTAAATGAAAATATATTTTTTTCAAACTGAAAATGTAACCATTCCAATTGAATGTTCCACGATTTTAGTTAAAAATTTATCTTTTTCTTTGAAAATTAATTTTTTCAACTGGAAATATAACTTTTCAATTTTTGGTTGGAAATTTGTGTTTTTTATTTGAAAGTTCATGTATCTTGTTAAAAATTTGTCTTTGTGGGTTTAAAAATAATATTCTCGGTTGAAAACTTATATTTCTGATTGAAGATAAAACTGTTATTTTTTCTGGGCTGAAAATTGTTATTTTTTAATTTGAAATTCAACAATTTGGTTGAGATTTTGTTCTTTTTACTTTAAAATTTGACTATTTCGTTGAGAATCCACGCCTTTTACGATTCAATCTTCTTTTCTGGCAGAAAATTAATCTTCTTGTTTGAAAATTAATTTTGTTGTCCGAAAAGTCATCTTTTTGCTAAAAATTCTACTATTGCATTTAAATAATCATCTTTTTAGTTTTAAATTTATCTTGGCAGAAAATAAAACTACTTGGTTAAACATTGAATTCTTTCGTTAAAAACTCATCTTTTTTTGTTTAAAATTAATCTTATCGAGTTGAAGATTTCTCATTTTTGGTTAAAATTCATCAATTTAGTTGAAAACTTGTTTTTTTGTGTGGAAAATTAATATTTATAACTTAAAATTGAACTATTCCATTTTTTAATTTAACTATTTCGTATAAAATTCATGTATTTTCTTGAAAATCTTCTTTTTTGGTAGAAAATTCAACTATTTGGTTAAAAATGGATTTACCTTGTTGAAAATGCAATATGTTTATTTGAAAATTTAGGAATTTAAAACAGTTTAAATTTAATTTAATACATTTTTAAATTAATATTTTATTTTGTAAATTCTTAGATGCAAAAAAAAATAATTAAAAAAATTAAATACAAAATAACAAAATTACAAGAAAAAAAAATGAAAAAATATAAATATTGTAAAACAACTTACTTTAAGCTAGGTGTGCTAAAAATCATATCTCCGAAAAAAAAAGTTTGTCTATAATTTTAAACATCAAAATACTATTACTGATGATTTAATATAAAATAAAAAACATTATTATTTCAAAAATTTTAAACCTTCCAAACCAAATTTATTTGAACAATGTATTTTGTAATGGAACTTTTTCTCACTATCCTTTATCAGCAATTTTTAAAAAATGGTTAAATTTTTATAAATAAGGGCTCCTCTTTTAGGAAATAATATTCCCTTAAATTCTACTGTTTCCAATCTTGAAAGAAAATTTTTCTATGGCTGAATGCGTTAAAACAATTTTTTATTGTTTGAAGGTTTGAAGATTTGAAGATAATTTACTTTTTTTAAATTGGAAACAGCAGAGTTGTAGAAAGTGCCCCTCTCCCAGAAAATGCATGCATGATTTATTAAATTTCAAACATAGTTTCAAAATTGGTAAGAAAATTGGCAAGACGAGTGAAAAATTTTGAAAAATAAAATTCCTCATACTGTAAAATTCCCGAAGAAGGAAATATTCGAAATATAAAATTGCCAGAATTAATTACATTTGTTTTACCTAAATATACACTAAATTTTAGGCACAAAAAATCATTACGTTTTCAGTATTATTTAATTATTTAATTTATTTTCCAAAGCTTTCTAAATCAAACATATTAAATAAAACCATATAAAATCGCTAAGATATCACACGGTAATATCTAGGTATTTTGTTTTAACATTCTAATTTCTCCGCGCAAGAATAAAGAACATATTGCTTTGGGTGAACTTAATTTTATTTTCAAGTTTACACTACATGAAATTAGAATAAACAGAATGTTTCGTCGTTCTTCTTAAATTAATAGTGCTGCACTATTAATTTAAACACAATTTACCTCACGATAAAATCGATAAGAAAAAAATATTGTTATACCTTCATAGTACACCCCTCATTTTTAATATTTTCATTATCGCGAGACAAATTTGGTGTCATCGGTAGCTTATTACAATTTGCATAATTGCCTCTATTGCCACCGATAAATAATACTCAAAATTACCTTGGTTACACAAGACTGTTCTCGATTACTACGATATTCATGATTGCACTTTATGCCGATTCGCGTACCATAAATACGAATTCTATTTACATTCAATCATCATGTTTACATCTCAAATCGTCATACTGTTACCAATATAATTAAATCGGCACAAATCATATTTATACAGAGAAAAAAGAATATTGCCAAACATACATTATTGTTTTGCAATATTAAAAATTACACAGAGCTTTCGTAGATGATAATTTGATAAAAGAACGATACTTTAAAATATCGCTCAGATAATGACAATTGCTTGGCAAATACACTAAAAATAAATGCGGCATTGCATGACGGTGGAATATATCTTATCAACATGGCTCTGCAAAAACCTTGTCTTTACAAAACTTCAGACGTTTACGCTCAAGAAATTTTTCTGCTTTGCAGACCATAAATATTTTCAGACTCGGTTTATAAATTTAGGAAATCGAGTCTCGAGTTATTGGCCCATCAGTAAAACTACTAAATTCCCCTATTTGTCTTAACCGGGCCTGATAGCATTTTCTCAATCGGGAAAGTTTATCAAGATTAAATATAAAATAATTTGTACTTTTTATAAAATCTTGACACTTTTTTTTCCGCTAAATATTTCCACTGTTGTAAGCAAAATCACAAATGACATAAGTACATACGTTCCAAGCTATGCCATTAAAATGCACTCAACTCCGATATAAGAACGGTTTCAGGAATGGCTTACAGTGGCCTTAATCCTTAACCGGAGGGCTGCAAGAACTATTTCTATTGTAATTAAACCCATAAATCATTTCTAGGAATATCGTAAATCGGAGGTTCTTATATCGGGAGTTAAGTGTATTTAATCATTCTCATTCACTCACTCGATTCTAAATACAGTTCAGCTTTCGACAATGGCACGATTAATGATTATTATTGTGCGTCGATCCAAATTAAATTCGGCCATCTTATCATTGCATCTATTCTTACATAATTAATTATATAAATACATACTAGGAAATAAAAATCCTATTCAAAAACTGCCCACTCTCGGAAACTTACACATAATAGGTATGTAAATCGATAATTGCAGAATCGATCCTCAAGTCTCTTGTTGTATAAATAGGTTGTACTCGCTTTAAAACATCCCATATAAAAAGTCGATCGACTCTTGTAAAAAGGAGTTGTATCGAATTCAAAAAAGGGAATGTAAATTGTCTTTCCGGTTTGCAAAGTTTTACTAGCTACTTGATTTAGTAGTTTAGTATTATAAATGTATAATTTAGGACTGTGTATAGACTTCTACCTTACATTAGGCGAAAAAAGTCGATCGTCTGGGAGAAGGCGTTATTGCAATTATTAGAAATTGCACAATTCTTGCACAGTTACTAGATAGAATTCTCCGAGAAAAATTAATTTCGGAATTACGTCCATCATACGTATAAAATTGATTCATATATAAAATTTGTATATATTGCAGAAAATGTAATTATACTTTTCATATTACAACGTTTGAAAGTTTATTTACCATCAAATTGGAAGAAAAAAGTATACGTTTTCTGCCAACTTGGGCTCCCGGCAAGTACATGCAATGCTTGAACCCTTATGGTACAAGTAACTTTGAATTAGGATTTTAAATCACCTAAATGTGATTGTGATTTTAGGCCCGGATTTATATTACATCCTAAAAAATAAATTCTTCTTAGAAGACATAAAATAAAGTTCAATTTGAAAAATATAATTTGAAATTTAATTTTCAGACTTTTAATTAATTAACTTTTTTTTAATTTTTCAACTTCTAATTATTTAAAATAATGAAAAGCTGTGCAATCCCTGCTGAAAAAGTACAGAAAATGGTAGAATTTCTTAAACTCTATCGAGAGATAACATGAAATTGAATAAAATTCTATAGATTTAGATTTAAAATATTTATCAAATCTTATCGGCACAAGACTTGTATCACATCCAGTGTTTCGTAAAGCCGGAAATTTCTATCAAATTCTATTCCTACAGAAATCTTGTACTTTTCTATCAACAGCATCTCATTGAAACTTTATCATATCTGAAGGGCACCAAAGTTGTAATAAATCCTATATTCCATAATCTTGAATATTTCTATTATGTTCTATCTTTTTAAAAATCGTATACTTTTCTATCAACAGATTCTCATTAAAACTTCATGAAATCCTATTTAAACGGAACTTATATAAAATCATATATTAAGAAAATTCTATCTATCAAGAAATCTTATATTTTTCTAAAAATTTTGCATTAAATTCTGCGTATTAGAATCTCATAAATGTCTATTCAATTGTATCCTTCCATAAATCTTATACTTTCCTATCGAAGTTTTGTCATTGCTTAAGATTTAAATAAATTTAATATGTTTGCAGAAAAGCATAATATTTCTCCAGGAGTAGAATTTGATAGAAATTGTCCAGGTTCTGGAAAACATGTTTTGTGCGGATAAAATTTGACAGGACTTCAAAAAAAGTGCTTATGGAAAAAATATAAGATTTTACAACGGATAAAATTTGATACAAATTTCCGAGATTGAATGAGTAAATATTGATAGAAAAGTATAAGATTTCCCGACAAATGTTGAAAGATTTTATTTTATTTATATAAAAACAACGTATTAGAGTAAACCGGAATGTGGATCACCATACAGAAAACGGATTGAAAAGAATTAAGTTTTTTAAAATAAAAATCCTATTAGAATTTTTCAGTAGGGATAGAAAATTGTACATAATTGCCAATAAATGTCAGTTTTCTAAATGGGCCTTGCAGAGCCTCCCTCGAATTTCGAAATCGGCTAGCCTAATCTAAATATTTACAAGGATTGCGTCGTCAACAACGTTGGCTGCCACCGCTGGACGGCAGATCGGTGAGCAAAGTATGATTCTATACACAAGTGCAGGTAGTGGAAAAAAAGATTAATTGAAGAAGACGTAGGAGCAAAAGAGGAGAACAAATGTCGTTTCACTGTTGACCATTGTTGATGTTGTTTGGTTTTGAATCCATATTTGGGATGTAATCCATCGCCATTAGACAGGCGAAGACTGTCATCACCATCTTCTGCTTTACCTCGGTGATGTCTTCAGGCAACGCATAGACTCGTGCCCCACATTTTCGTGCCAAGGATATCGCGTATTTTGCATTGTCCAAGTTTTCCTGTGAAAAGTCAGAAATCGATTAGTTATTCCAAAATCCATGTTCTTTGAAAAGAAAACGAATGAGGAATGATGCAAAAAATCCCAAGTAACAAAATGCACGCACTGTGTGACGCACGTGCGCAGCACGCGTGCTCATATATGCGGAAAAGGTGAGTCGCACGTCGTTGCGAGCAACAAAATTGGAATTAAATAATAAATTATGCACTATTAGCAAGGTGCCTAATGAAATTCCTATTTTTTGTAATTTCTAAAAGGGACAGTCTATTAATAACGTAATATTTTATACTAATAAATAAAACGAACATTAATAATTTTCACCGTAAACAAGATTTAAAAGGTCTTTACTGCATGTATTTGAAAGGACTACAAACTATTTCAAAGAATTACAAATTTTCACGGAATTTAACGAGATTTCCAATGCTTTTTAGTGATTTCATTGGATTAAAAAAGTTTTAGGTTGGATTTGAAAATAATCATTAGAAAACTTTTAGAGTTTTTAATCAGATTACCATAAATTTAATTTTGATTTCAAAGGATTTAAAAATACACCAAAAGATGTCGACGAATTCTCAGGTGTTTTTAGTGATTTAAATGAATTAAAAACGATTTCCACGGATTTCAAGGAATTTTAAGACTTTAGGGGATTAAAAGAGAGCTCGAAATATTTAAAAATATTGCACAGGGTATTGATGGTTTGAAGGGATTTAAAGGGATGTTTAGAGATTTAAGAAAATTCGAGAGCATATTCACGGATTTTAGAGAATTTTGTAAGATTTCAAAAGATTTAACGTAATTTCAAAACTTTTTTGCATATTTTAAATCATTTGTAGAAACTTCAAAGAATTTTAATAGCCTGGAGCATTATGAAAGATTTTTAAGGGGTTTAAACAAATTTGTAAAAGTGATGGAATTTTAAATAGTTGCAAAGATTTCAAAGGAGTTTTAAAAAGATTTTATAAGATTCCAAAGGTTAACCACGGTTTTTACCAAATTTCGTTAGATTTCAAAAGATTTAACGTAATTTCAAAACTTTTTTGCATATTTTAAATCATTTGTAGAAACTTCAAAGAATTTTAATAGCCTGGAGCATTATGAAAGATTTTTAAGGGGTTTAAACAAATTTGTAAAAGTGATGGAATTTTAAATAGTTGCAAAGATTTCAAAGGAGTTTTAAAAAGATTTTATAAGATTCCAAAGGTTAACCACGGTTTTTACCAAATTTCGTTAGATTTTAAAAGATTTAACGCAATTTCAAGTACAACCAGGCTAGAACCGGGCGTCATACAGTTACCCGGAAAGGGATTTTGCTTAATGGTATAATAATAACGTGATTCACAAGAATTTCTGAATATTATAAAGGATTTTAGAAGATTTTGATCAATTTTAATAGCTTTCAAAAGACTTTAATAAATTTTAATATATTTTAAAATGAGATTCAAAAGATTCAGAGGATCTTGTAAAATTTCTAAACATTTTACGGAGTTTCAAGGATTTTTAAGGGGGTTTGAAGAATTCAACAATTTGCACATTATTCAAAGGGTTTAAAGGAATTTCAAGATTTGAAAAATGTCACGACATTTCAAAGGATTCTAATGGATTTTAAGAAATATAAAGGACTTTTTATGATTTCACGGTATTGTAAAGTATTTTAAACGATTTTACAAGATTTTAAAGTAGATTCACGGATTTTAGAGTATTAAAAAACAATTTTAGGGGACGTCAAGAAATTGTAATGGTATTGAAAGATTTTAATGAATTTTACTATAAATTATTTCAAGAATTTAAACTGATTTTTAGAAATTTTAGGGAAAACCCACGGGGTTTGAATGATTACAAGGGATTTTATGGGATCTTAAATATTTCAAGGATTTTTACGTTTTTAGAAAATTGTAAGGGATTTAAAGAAAATAAATAAAAAAAGGTCATCGCTGGTCACAGAATTTTAAAAGGTATCAAGGGATACTAAAGGGTTTTCGAAGAATCTTGTAAGATTTAGAAATATTTTATTAAATTTCAACGATTTTTAAGGATTCTTATTGATTTTTAAAGAATTCAAGTGATTTCAAGAATTTTCACATTTCTTACATAGTTTTAAGGAATTCTAAAAGATATCAAAGAAGTCACAAGATTTCAAAGGATTCCAATGAATTTTAAGAGATATAAATGGGTTTCGATGATTTTTACGTTATTTCAAAGGATTTAAAAGAATTTCGTACGATTCCTAAAGATTTATCGGAACTTCTAAGGATTTCCGTATATTATACACTATTTTAGGGAATTTCAAAGAATTTTAATGGCTTTTGAAAGATTTTAATGGATTTTATCATAAGGGATTTCAAGGATTTTTGCAAGTATATTTACGGATTATAGAACATTTCGTAAGATTTCAATCGATTTAGTTTTAATGTAAAAGATTTTTGAATCTAAGAAAGTATTTTTAAAAATTTCGAGAAATCTGCATGGCCTTCAAAAGATTTTAATGGATTTAATGTATTGCAAGGAATTTCAAGAGATGCAGAAAGATTTTCACGGATTTAATAGATTTCAATACATTTTAAAGGGATTTAAAAGGTGAGATTTCGAAATATTATAAGAGATTTTTATGGGATTTTAAAGATTTTAGGGGATTCTTAGTTATTTCGCATTTACAGGATGTAATGTGATACCAAAGTATGTTCACGAACTTTAAATGATATCAGGGTATTTCAATGAGATTTTCAAGATTCGAAGGGATTTCAAAAGATTCGAAAAGGATTTTAATGGATTTTATTAGATATAAGGGAATGTCCACGATATCGCGGGATATAACAAAATTCCAAAGTACAAGGATACTTAGTATTATATTCCTCATATAACTTGTTCAAAACAGACAAATCAACCAAAAATTATGTGTACGACATATTTTATTACTCAAAATATTATTTAATTATGATGAAACTTCTGGTAAATTTAGGCCATTACTGCAGAGAGGTAAAATGTAAAATAGAATCATATATTGAAAAAGATTCTAATAATTACCTCTTCTGTTCCACCTTCCTTAACGAGATCATAGTTCACCGAGCCTGGTTTGATTGCATCAATCAGGTCGATCACAACCTTTCCATCTGCTATCGCAAAGTCCTGGAACCCTTTGATACTGCTAGTTTTTCCAGCACCTTGGAGCTTAGAATTAACCCACTGAACAATCTCCTTCTCAACCATCGAATGAGTTCCTCCCAGAGAGGTTAACAAGGACAATGTATATGATCTCATAAGCTGCCAGATCAAGGCTAAGGTCAAAGTTGCATTTCCATCATTTAGATCTTGTCCAGCTATTCCTACCAAAGAATAATTCATCTTCTTCCCTAGCTCAACTGCATAATTACAATTCTCCAGTTTCTCCATAAACTTTCTGAGCTTCGTGAACTTCTTGTGCACTTTGTTCCAACTCACTGATCCTGGTTTAATAATATCATAAAGCTGGAAAATGACAAGTCCATCAGCAAGATCTGAATAAAGCCAGTTTACATGAGGAGAGACTCCCAAAGAGTTCATCCAATTTCTGTAAGTCTTTTCCTCTCGTGTTTCTTCCAGAGCTTCGAGACCTTCAATGTTCGTTCCTGGCTTATCCAGACCAGGATAATTATTAAACATGTTCGCAACAAAGGCGAGATTTAGTTTGTAAATTCCATTTACAACATCACTCGGGGTCACGAAACTGCGGCAACCCAACTTCCCAGCTTGCTGAAGCATAATTTCTGCTCTCGTCATGTGATTCGATTCCATAAGAGCTTCCAAAGTAACTTCAGCAGTGTCAGGTGCAATTTGCTTGATCAAGTGAGAATAAATTTCGGAATCTGTGATGTCTGACATGAAGTTGTTGCATCTCCTTGAAATTCCAGCATTCTCCAAGTGGTGATTGACCCAACGGAGAAGAATCATCTCTGGGGAAAGCTTCAACAAATCCTCAACTCGCTCTCCATCTTGCAAGAGCGTTGCCAGTCCTGGGCAGTTTTCAAGGGTGATTTGATTGAAGAGACCAATCCTGATGATCTGCCAAAGAAGACCCAGAACCAAATGTGGAGAACCTTTGGTTAGATCGTGAGCGTCGATGTTGACAATATTACAACCAATTGCTTGAGCTGACGAAAGGGCTAGAGTCAAGTTTTCGTGCTTCTTATAGAGGGTCATGTTCTTTTTGTTGATTGTTCGTTCATCAATTGTATCCGGACAGGAGTGATTGATGATTTTGCTGTAAGGGAGATAAATAATTAGAGATATTGAGGAATAGATGGGGAACGAAGATAATTTAGGCAGATGGTATGAGTTTCAGTTTGGTTCAAGTTCAAGTTTGGTTCAAGGCTATGAACAAATTTTAGGTAGAGGTGTCATGTCTTGATAAGCCACGAATTAAATTGAAATGTTCAAATTCTTACCAAAGGAGGATTCCATCTTTGACTTTGTCGTATAAAGCCCTTGATTCTCCATCGATAGGTAAGAGATGTTTCAGATCTGGATCATGTGCCAAATTTGTGTTGATCCAATCACTAAAAGCGAGTTGTTCCTCAAGTCGTACGGAATGTGTGGTGCCTTCACTGGATGCCTCGGAGATTCCTCCCAAGGTCTCAAGATTTTCCTTCTTTGAGACGACCTGCTTGAAGGTGGATCCGAGTTCGTTAGCCTTAAGTTCCTTGCATAGCTTCTCAAATTCTTCAAAGGAGAGGCGACCCTTGTGTTCCAGTCTCTCCTTGTCGTCGTACTCCTCGATCATCTGACGCACCTTGTACCCTGGCATCTTGAATCCACACACGTCTAGCGCGTTTCGCAACTCTGTCAGGTCTATGAATCCATCCCCATTTTCGTCGATCTGCAAGGTTAAAAAAGATTGGTTAATTGTCGCTTTTTTTATTCAGGAATTTCCTCAAGGCGCTACATGTATAGAATACAAGAAATGTCATAGCTTTTAAATTGCCTCGTATTCATAATTCAGGTGTGATGAATATTACATCCGGGTGGCCTTAGGTCACGGAAAACCTGGAAATGAGGGAAAATTCAAGTACTTTTATCGGTCGGGGAAAGTCAGAAATTTTGACTAAAATCTTGTAAAAGTCAGGGAATTTCTATAAGAGGGACTTTAAATAACTATTAAGGATAACAAATTTGATAATTTTTTATTTAAATTTAGAATTGTTTATTCTCTTTATAAAACATTCTATGTTAAAAATCGTATAGGTTAAGATTCTAGTTTTTGAAAATTTATTTTTATTAAAAATAAAAATTTTTGAAGGAAAAATTAAAGAATTTTGAAAATAGAGGTTTACGCTATCCCTGAAAAGATATTCTTGTTAATAATTTATTTGTCTTGTATTTCAATTTCTATTTTCGTTGCAGTTTTTTCCTCATATTTATTATGATTTTCGTTAAAAAACTCATTATTTGGTTAAAAATTGAACAATTTAAAAAAAGTTCATCCATTTTAGTTGGAAATGCGTCGTTTTGGATTGATCAATTATGTCAGCAGAAAAATAAATTTCTTCCTTAAAAATTCATCTACTTTTCTGAAAATTCGTCTTCTTGGTTTTAAAATTTATTTGTTTCAATATAAATTTCAACCATTTTTGATTAATTATTCATTTCTTTTTTGATTAAATTATCTACTATTACATTATTTGTTGACAATTCATCTTTCTTGGTTGAAATTTGAAATACTGGATTGAATGTTAAAACATTTGGTTAAAACATCATTTTTAAGTATAATATTCATCTCTTTAGTCGAAAGTTAAACTATTTTGCTAAAAATTGATTTTTAATTTTTTTTAATTTTACTACTTGGGTAAAAGCTGTACTGCTTTGTTGAAAATTAGTTTTGTTAGTTGAAGGTTCTTCTCTGTGATGAAAATTTAAGTATTGGATTAAAAATACATTTTTGGGATTTTAAATTACTTTTCTAAATTGAAAAATTCAACTTTCTATTTTTCTGTTTCTGAACATTGATCTTTTCAACTGAAAATGTAACTTTTCCATACTTAGTTGAAAATTCAACTATTTTGTTAGAAAGTTTGTTTGGTTAAAAATACAACTATTACATTTTTTGTTAAAACTTCTTCTTGGTTGGTTGAGAATTAAAATCTTTAAATAAAAATTGCACTTTTTTGTTCAAAATTATTTTTTTTCGTTTCGAATTCATCTTTATATTGAAAATTTAACTTTTCAGGTTCAAAATTCATTTAATTGGTTAAAGATTCCAACTTTTTCATATAAAGATGAATTTTTGTTTTAAAAAATTCGACAACTGGGTCGATGACAATCGTCACCTTTGCTTTCTTGTTTAAATATTTTATTGTAAAGGCAACAGTTTGGTTAAAAGTTATTTTTGTTTTTAAAAGTTCTTTTTTCGGGTTTAAAAGTCAACTTTTCTCCAAAACATTCGCCTTTGTAGCTTGAAGATTTAACTATTTGGTTGAAAATTCAACTGTTTTTGTTTAAAATGTGATCTTTTTTGTTTGAAAATTTATCTTTTTAGGTAGAAAATTAAGGTATTTAAGTCATCTTTGTTGTTCAAAAATTCGTCTACTTTGACAGAAAATTCCTCCTTTTCTATAAAATTCTTTTTTTCGTTGCTAAAATTGAACAATTTTGTTAAAAAGTCAACTACGTTGTTGAAAGTGTTATTATTTTGTTAAAAGTTCAACTATTTTATTAAAAAGTCGCCTTTTCAGATCGAAAATTCATTTAGGTTTCAAAAATTCAAAAATTCGAAATGATGTGCAACGTTCAAAAGAACTTAATTTTTAGTGATGACTTTTTAAACTACAAAAAGTGCTAAAATTTTTATTGATTTATATTGGAAATAGTAAATTATTAAATGAAATAATATTGCACATTTTATATTGTAGTTGGAATAATATTTATGGATAAAATAGAATTGCAGACAAACATTTCGTCCATTTGAACGTGAAGGACTCCAAGTTTATTAAAACTCGTCCTTTTGAATTAAAAATTTATCTTTTTTGTTGAAATAAATAAATAAATTACAAGTGATTCAATTTTGATCTTAAATAGTTCTATTCCATTCATAAAATATTTTTTTTAATGTTACAAGATTAAAATACTGGCCTTTAAATTATAATGGTCAGGTAAAATGAAAAATTTGCCAGGAAAAAATCAGGGTCGATGCCTTGAGTTTTATTATATTGATCTGACCTTGAAACTTATTTTTTATAATTTATTCCCCCAATGGTATTTGGGTCGGATCTGATCGAAATCCGATCAACTCTAAGAACGCAGATGTATCATTATAGGTTACTTCAGTAACAATAGTAAAAGTAATAATAAACAATAGTAATGTCGATTACTGGCGGTATTTAGAATTTTTTCATTCGGATGGCCCGCGAGACATACTATGACGAAACATTGCTGCGCCTTTGGAAACTAGGCCTACGTAATATGTACACCGATCTGACTAATCACCACACTATTCCATATGCCGCATCGTGACGTCATGCTCGCGACACTCAAAGAAGTAAGGCGAACATATAGAGAATGTTAGGTAAGAATTAAAGAAACCATTGCCGCACTAATTATGATAAGTCCCGTGGATTGCAATGAAGTTTCTAAAAGAGGATAACAAGCTTTTCAAATGGAATTCACTCACGGCTCGAAAAAGACCAGTGAAGTCTTCCAAATATTCATCAACGACGTCCCACTTTTGCATTGCATGTATTGCCATATTGGAAGTGGAAAAAATGGAAAATTTTGGTAAAGAAAATTTAAATATAGGAAATTCAAACCGACCCTCTGACATGCACATCGCGACAGATTCTCTTATCGGGCTTATCAAAAGTAGGATTCGAATCAATGAAAAAATTTTCATAGGCTTTTCATTTATAGCATATCGAATGCGATCGCGGACAGGCGACCCTAGGCTGATCAAAGAATAAGCGAGATCAAGTCCAGAGTCATAAAATCTTCCTATGTCAGTAAAAGATCTCTTCATTTACTGGAAAATTTTATTTTCTCTATTAAAATCCGTTTATTATTTAGACGTGGAGAACTATGATTAATTTAGCTGAACAATGTATATAATGTATTTATCTCTTTGGGGAAGACCACCCTACAGTAGATAATGAAGCTATAGTTGATAATCATTAATTAAAAATACTTCTTCTTTTTAGTAATTTAGATTATAATATAAATGTTTCAGAATCATTTTTCGGCTACCAACAATTTTCAAATACTTTCAACAGATTTCATGAATTCGACTGTAATTCGAATTTTTAGCGAAACGACTCCAAATGCGGAAAAAGCCTTTGAAATTATAAAAATCCTAATGATGATAAAAGTGATTAACTTTGAGATTTTTGCATAAGAAAAACTATCGATGTCATTGTCACCGGTCAATGTTGAAGAATATCAAAGATTGAAAACCTTAAAAGTTTAATTATTCAAAAAACGTTGAAAATTAAAGAATTGTAAATTTCGAGCTTTGAAATTAATGAGTCCAAGCTTAATTGGATCTTTATCAATCAATAATTTCCAAACTTCGTTTAAAATAATTGAAGTATTCTTAGATTAAGATTGTGAAAACAAAACCTTTAATAATGAATAATTTTTAAATTTTGCATCACGATTTTTAAAATTAAATTATTTTAATCTAAGGCGCAAAAGTTTCTTCTTTAAAAAACGGGATTACCTATTTATAATCAAAGTACTGTTCGTAACTAGCTACTACTTTTTGTCATCTTTGGGCCAATTATCGGATACCATTTCGAAAAAACGATGCGTCTTTTAAAGCGATCCACGAATCGATCCATTCTTTTACTTCTTCATAAGGGTAAATTTACACCTCGCTTGCTTGCAGGCGGAAAATGTATCTTTCTCTCACTCTACCACGTGACGAAGCCATACATTTATTTCATTCTAGATTTTTCTCTATCCGTGAAGATTTCCCGGTTTGGTGGAAAATCTAGAGTGAGATAAATGCATGACAACTTCCCCCGGTAGAGTGATAGAAAAAGATTTTCCGTCTGCATGCAAGAGAGGTTTAAATAGACCATAAGAGCGGAAATGCTGCTCTCAACCAGATCGATCGAAACAAATGGTAATAAGAAGGAGCAAGGTACGGCGGGTGGAGTAAGATCTCCCATTTCAGGGTTTCCAAATATGTCTTGACCGGCCTTGCGACATGTGAACAAGCATGTGTCATCTGTCAACATCTCTCGGCTTTAATTCGTACAGAACACAATTTTCTTGCTTCTGAACCATTCCCATGGCTTTCAGGCCTTTCGAAATTGTTTCTTGAGTGACTCCTAATGCTTTTGCTAATTCTTCTTGGATTTGGCACGACTCTTGAGCCAGTATTGCCTCCAATTCGGAATCTTCGAAAATTTTCTACTTTCCACCGCCATGCCAGACCTCGACATTAAAATCACCGATCTTGAAGCGTTGAAACCATTCGATGAGCCTTAGTCGTAGTTTTCTTGGAATTAAAACAGAAAATCGCAACTTCCTGCAAATGACGAGAATTTCGCTCGAAAACTGACATTTTTGATCAAGAATAAATTTCTGACGCACCAGTGGTGCTGTCGTTATGTCGGCAGATTAAAAAAATTACTGTGTGCTATTTTTGGTCTGCCAATTTCGACCAGAACTTACCGTTGCAGCCATCTGTCGTAAAACGGTGGAAGTAAAGTTGTACCCCTAATTTTCAGGTTAATGTTTCTGTTTTTATAGAGTAATGTGGAAAGGGTCTTGAAAAAAAAAGCTACCTAAAAACTATTCAGTTTTTAATGATTATTCATTCTCGTAAATTGCTTGGAATGCTTTTAAACTTGTTCAAATCCTTTTGAATTCTTTTGATTTCCTTAAAATCAACTGAATTTCTCTAAATTTTCAGATGGAGAATTCAAAGAATTTCAGGGATTTAAAATATTCAAGGAATTCAAGGAATTCAGAATATCAAACGATTTTGAAATTTAGAGGATTTAAGAAAAGTAGAGAATGCAAGAAATTGAAAATATTCACCGTATTTGAGAATTCCGAATTAAAGGAATTAAGAAAATTTCAGTAATTCAGAAAACTCAAGGATTTAATTAAAATTAGAGAATTTCAGAGATCTTAAAATATTTAACGAATTCAAGGAACCTTAGGAGTTTAGAATATTCCAGAAACTCATGGCATTCAAAATATTCAAAGATTTCAAGGAATGCAGAGAAATTAAGGCTTTTAGAGAATTCAAGGGATTCAGAGATTTTCAGGAAATCAGACAAAATTTTATTTTAAGTTTTAAGATTTGGCCGCTTTTTGTTGGAAAGACTTCAAATTTGATACTATACTATTTTTTATAAATTCAAATTTTGAAATCCTTAATTTAAAACGTTTCAAATTTGAAAAGGGTCTATTTTTAATTCGTAAAATTGATTAATTTTCAGTGATAAATGTTAAGTAGTGAACATATTTTAATGGGTAAGCCTAAGAAGGAAAATTTGTAGTATTCCGCATTTCAATGTTATTTAATATCAAACTCAATTATTTAAAGTTTTTAATTTAAAATTATTTAAGTTCAAAAGTTTATTCAAGTAATTAACGTCATTTCAGGTTCAAATTAATTTTTTTAATAATCATTCATTTTGATTTCTTTTTCAACTGTAAAATATAGTTGTTTTAGAACGATACAGTTTTGAAAGATTTAAAAAGTAAATCAAACCATTTTTAAGGTTTCAATATACATATATACTTTTGACTGTTTATATAATAAACTAAGAAAGTTAAAGTATCCACTCATGCCTGAAATTACAAAATTATAATTGTAATAGATTTTAACAATTTCTTTATTTTTACTTGAACTAATACTATAGCTCATAAAAGGTAAAGGCTTATTGTTTATTTCACGTATTTTAGTAAATAAAAAAACATTCTTTACTTTTTCGTGTTATCTAATATCTTAGACGTGTATTCTAAACTCTAAACTTTAAATCCTTTCAATAATAAAACTATCGCAGGTTTCGCCACCCTGTAGTTTTTCGTCTGGCTCTTTATCCCAACAGTGTCCAAGTCAACTAAAATAAATTTGTAAAGCCTGATCCAAAAGAGTACGAAAAAACAATAAAGAATGGAATTTAATCCAATAAAGTGAGTTCAGAGAAAGCTTGACTAGTCAATAGGCAACTTCCGTTGCACTTCTTGAAGTAGAAATATTTCATAACCGTTGATCATCGTATTTATGCATGCTTGATATTCCGCTAGAGACCTAAAGAGTCTTTGCGCTCTATCAATCCGGCTACCTAGCGTATCGTTTTTCCGGATTCCGAAACCTGCCCTCGCAGCAATTTGGATATCCCGGGATATCCCAGGAAGAACCTATCAGGATATTCTGCAAGGCGGAAATTTGGATATCCGGGATGTCTATGGCACGGTTACACTGGTTATCCTGAGAATATCCAAATTTCAACTTTGTAGATCATACCTAGGATAACCCAGGTCTTAAATAGAAAATCTACAGATATACTGTCGTTGTGAGGTTGTCCTACTTAGAGGACAAAAAGCAAACTATAGTTCTTCAAATCTTGAATCCTTTCTGAAAGCATTCAAAAGGAGATAGTAAGAATGATAATTATCTTTTCATTAAGATTCTTGTTTGACATCGTGCACGTGCTTCATGTGATACGCCATTTTATTGTTTACATTCTTGTAAAGTGTCCCATTATCTCAAATATTGTTGTCAAACATTAAAGGTTTCGAGATGGTAAAATAATCTTTTCTTGACGGTACATCTAAGTTCATAAAAAAACTTTACTCAACGTTACTTCAGGCGTGACTCAATAACTTCAGAAGTTTAAACTGTTATTGTTTTGCCTATCTATGAGTTATTCGAAAAAAAATAAACTTCTTCATGCATTGCAATGAGTATCATTCAAAACTTATTTCAAATTGTTCTCCATTTACTTTTTGAAAAAAAGCTTTACAATGTGTGAAAATTAAAATATGAAAAATTAAATTAAATGTGGTTAAAGTGGAACGTATTCAATTGGCTTGTGTACAAAAATATACTAAAGCCCTGGATGCATCATCAAATAAAAAACATTCATTTCTAATTTTGTTAAGGCTGTGCCTAGTCCTGAAAAATTGGGTTAGTTGGAAAAGGGCATAGACTAGTCCCGAAAACTCGGGACGACTAGCCAAGCCTATGAAAAATATTGGACTATAGTCATCCCGAATTTCAAGACAAGACATTTGATTTTTTTAATGTGAATGCAATTGAGAATTCTATAAATTACACATTTTTTTAATATTTGAAATTGTTTATATTCCGAGTTTATTTTTATGTTTCTATATTTTTCCTGTATAGAAATACACAGAAGTGAATTTTTTAGTTACAAAATGTTCAGTTTCGTAAGTTCGAATGTAAAATAGTTTTAAGATCTGAACAAAATGAGCAATAGTTCTCATTATTTTTCTTTTATAATTCTTCAAAAAGTAATCTCTAATTTGTTTAAAATATTTTTTTGTTCAAGGTCCGCAAATTCAGTTGTGCAGCAAATTATAACTATCATGCAAGTTGTAAATTCCTCGCTCAAGTACGGCCACGTTTCACTTAGGTATGCAACTTTTGATTTGTTCTCCATTGTCACTGATTACTGAATCATATTTATATTTAAATGCAAATAGAACATTACATTTATTTTTTAAAAGTTCTCTCATAGTTTCTTTTGTTTACCTAATATTAACAAACATATGATCAACACATTTTATTTTTATTATAATAAAACGTTTTTCCGGAATTATTTCAAGGAATTTTTATACGAATTTAAATTTCTTCAAGGGACATTACGAAACCAAAAAAATTTTAAAGGACTTAAGGTTATATGTAAAGATTCCAAAACATGTTAAGAGATTTTTAAAAAATGTTAAGGAATGTCAAAGAATTTTGTAGGATTTCCAAACATTTCAAGATATTTAAATAATTTCATACGATTAGTTTGATTTTATAGGACTTCCAATTTTTTCAAAGGTTTTACAGGATTTTAAAAGATTTATACAAGATTTGAAGCTATTTCAATATATTTCAAATAATTTTAAGAGATTTAAAAATATTGAAAAAATTTCAAACAATTTTTCAGGATTTCCAAAGGTTTTAAGCTCGATTATACGGGATTTCTAGAGAACATTTCAAGGAATTTTGAAGTATATACCAAGGAACTTAACGAAATTTCAGGGTTTTTATTGAATCTCCAAGGATTGAAAAGAATTTTAGGGATTTGAACAGTTTTTCTCAGATAACTTTAATGAATATGCTTAATGTATATTTATATTCAAGGAATTTTAAATTATTTATATTTATATATTTCTAAAGATTCCAAAGATTTTCAAGAGATTAAAAAAATGTCCAGGAATGTCAAAAAAAGTTGTAGCATTTTATTTTAAGATGGTTTGAAGGGATTTCAAAGAATGCCACATGATTTACAGGGATTTTAAAAGATTTCAAAAATTGAAAGTTCTTTTGACCAATTCAACAGAATTTCAACAGATTGAAAACATGTCAAAGAATTTTTTAGCATTTCCAAAGATATAATACATTATTCTAATATTAAATAAAATTATTTTAAAGGGATTTAACATGTTTTCTACATATTTTTTATCATTTCAAAGATTTCAACTAAATTTAATAGTTTTTGTTTGATTCAAACATGAAAATTGGTTGGCATACACTTGGTTTTGCTTAAACAAAACTTATACATTTATTTTACCAATTTTGTTCGATTTACACGAAATTTATTTGATGAACACAAAATTTCTTTAAATCAAACAAATATAAAACAAATATAAAAAGATTCTACATCTGAATACGAGAAAAACATTTCATAATGAAGAACAAAATGCGAAAAAGAAACAAAATTTGGAAGAAACAAAAATTATATGAGATTTGAGTGGTCCAAAAGAAATCATTCCTCCGTAGCTTGTCTACTCCTTCAATATTTTTGTATTATTTTGGTTACAATGCTGATTATTTTATAACTTCTTTCTACGTAATGATTTTAAATAATGAATTTCCTATACACGCGAAAATTTTTAATAAAAATCAATATAGGTCTATATTGATTTTCCTGTAATATTTGTCTAAGGACAGATTGTAATTTTGCACAAAATTGTCCTCCTTCCTTTCTATATCTAAATTTGTTGTATTACGCAATATATTTTTCAGATTTTTTGTTAATGCTACATACATTATTAATATTGAAAATTATTTAACAACCTCAGGCCTGAAGAAAACATAGATTTCATGTTTGAAAGATCAACTCAGATGAATCTAAAATAAGGACTCTTATACACATCGTAGGCAAGGAGTAGGTCTCATTCTGAATAAAAGAGCCAAACAGCATCTCGGAGATCATAGTTTCGTATCCCCAAGATTGCTGTGGGCCAGAATGAAAGTAGGAATCAGAAGATTATTTATCATAGCATGTTACGCGCCAGTTGATAG
>JAAAKG020166650.1:0-28212 GCA_010014905.2 Druon quercuslanigerum
CGCTAGTAATCCGCCATTTTCGCATCGCTCAAGAGGCGGCGAAAGTCGAATTTTCGTTGCATGTATTATGAAAATATCATTACTCGCATTTCTGGGGTAATGGATGCTGCTATACAAGCTAAAACGCCAGAGGAATGTTGGAATTATTTTTTCACTGATGACATGCTTGAGCTGATTGTGAGGGCATTCTTAGACTTTCTCTACCTTAGCTCCCTCATGACCTACCTTGGTAGGTCATACCTTCTAGAACCTACAACTTTTTCTGAGCAGCCTCTCTCTTGCTTTTATGAGGAAGACTAAACTCTTACACATAACTTTTTCCTTTAACTCACTCTCTTGATCCCTAGTATGTCTAGTATGTGCAATGCGACCGATCATTGCTTATAAGACTCTAACTTAAAAACGGTGAGCTCGATACACAATTGTATTGAACATATAAGTTTTGTTTTCTAATCAGCTTTTCAAATGAAATTTGATCAAAAAAGGGTAAATTATTAATTAAATTGTTAATACAAATAGTTTAAACAAAAAATACCAGGATTTCAAAAAAGTAAAGCTGATGTTTATAATCAGGAAACATGCGGTGTTTTTAAGTTATTAAAGATACTGATAGGCACTATTAGTGCATACAAAAATGTCACTGGCTATTGGATTGTGCTTGATCAAAAACAATGCTCCACTAGGAATTCGTCATAAGAGTTATTATTCCGGTTATTCACAAAACATCTCCTTGCCTGTTTTTAAAAGAAATAAAACTTTCTTTTGACTACCATCCCCTAGAAACCAGTAAGGGTGGTTTTTAGATTCAAACTCGGGCGGCCTTATCTGGCCTATGAATAGAGCACATAAACATTAAAAACATTTTTAAAAATTTAGAAACTTTTCATCAAAAGAATGCGGACGATTTTTAGGGAAGGTTTTTAATATTTAAAAATTGTAAGATTATTTATAAGTCAAGGGGAATGAAATTTTGGTTTTTAAAGTTTTTTGTTTTGTTGTTTTTAAAGATTTCAAGAGAATCAGACATTTTCTTAAGTTTTCTAGGAAAATTTAAAATGATTCTTTTTCTTTTTGAAGAATTAATTTCAAAAAAATATTTAAAAAGATTTAAAAATATTGAAGTGGACAAACTGAGCAACGAGTTGATCCTTAAAGAATATGGTGCGGAAGAGACGCTATTTGACACATGGGAAAGAAATTGGTTAAGATGTTTCGGGCATGTGGAGAGAATGAAGGATGAACGACTAACGAAACAAGTGTGTCCAGGTGAAGTAAATGGCAATGGCAGCGTGCCCAGAGGCAGACCGCAGAAAAAATGGTTAGAATGTGTGAATGAGACCCTAGTTACGTACTCCTTTTAAGAATTACGATTTATCATTTATGGACGAGAGTCCATGGATTTTAGTCTCTTTTCGAAACTGATATATTTGAGAATTTTCATCACTTTGTGCCTGCATGAATCAGCAGTGGAGATCCTCACATGACATGACAATGTGAGTATCTTCACTTGGGGTGATTGCTAGAGAGTTTGATCAGCAACCTGGGTCGAAGCAGTGTTGCGGGATGAACGAGTTATTTAAATAAATAGCACGAGACTTCTAGATCAATCTAAAAATTCTATACTCCCTTCCTCACACTGCTCCCCTCCCACCAAGTGAGTCACGCCTACCCCGAAAGGGAAACGGCTTAATGGTGTAATAATAATAATAAAAACATTTACAAACTTATTACTAAAAGAATATGAAGGATTTTAAGCTAATGTTTTCAATTTCTTATAATTTTTTTGCAGAAAAAATTTATTTGATTTTAAAAGATAGTAAGAATGTTTCCACGTTTTAATAATATTTTAAGGTTACTTACGATTGGAAGAGAATAAAAAAAATTTTAATCAAAGACGTAAATTATTGAATATTTCGCAAAAAAACATTTAATGAATTTAAAAAGGTTTCAAGACAATTGAAATGTTTTCTTTTAATTCCTGTGAAGATTTTAAATAATTTTTTATTTTGACTAATTAATTGTTGAAGAAAATTCAACAAGATTTAAGAAGAATTCTATAAATGTGAAAGATTTGTGGATATGTAAAGGTACAATTGTTGTTATTTGAGAGTTTTTCACAATTTGTCAAAAAATGGATTCAGTTTAAAAGAAACATACTAATTTTAGAATGTTTAAAGAGATTAACAATATTTTTAAGCTTAGAAATGTTTTTGAAAATATACAAAATATTTAATAATTTCTTCCAAACTTTGAAAATTCCTGAAGCTTGAAACGGCAAACTGACGCCAATTATTCCTGAGATTTTGTATTATGCTATAAAATAAAGAAATCTTCTATACATTTATCTGAACACATTTCGATGCGATGTTCAGCTAGTGCTGATTGCGTGAAATTTTATCGCCTAACTTTACTCTCATGTTCCTTTATACGTTTGCTCACCGCTCTGTCGGTTTCTTTAATATAGACTTTGCCACATGGACAAGGGAGTTTATATAATCCCGAATCACTGAGGGGTGCCTTTTTGTCTTTGGGGTTATTTAGCAGTTCTCCTATTTTCACAGATGGTTTAAATATGGTTTGGATGTTGTGTTTGTTGAGAATTCTTCCTATTTGTTCTGTGACACCTTGAATGTAGGGGAGTATAGTCGTCGCTTTTCTCTCCCATTCATTAGTAGGTTATGTTGACATGTTGTTTTGAGTGTATTTTCTTATTGCTTTATCAATTTAATTGTTTGTGTAATCATTATTTATTAGGATTTGTTTAACGTTTTGTAATTCCTTGCGTGGGTTTTCTTTATCTGTTATAGAGGCAGCTATGTATACAAGGAAGTTGACGATAATTGGTTTTGAGATGGGTGGTGGTGGGAAGAGTCATGTAGGTATCTATTTGTATAGATGGGTTTTCTGTAAACTCCATGTCCTAATTTGTTATCAGATCTTTTGTAAAATAATACGTTCAAGAAAGGCAATTTTCCGTTTTGTTCAATTTCTATGGTGAACTGGATATTAGGATGTAATCGATTGATGAAGTCGAAAAACTTATCTAGTTCATGTAGCCCATGTCGCCAGATGAAAAGGGTGTCGTCAACGTAACGGAACCAGAATTCCAGTTTATGCTGGGATCGGTTGAAGATTTTAGTTACTAGATATTCCATAAAGATGTTGTCTATTACAGATGAGATTGGGGATCCCATTGCGTAGAATTGGTTAATGAAAGAGAAGTAAGTATTGTTGGGACAGTGTTCTATCAAAGGTATGAACTCGGAAGGGAAGTTTTTAAAAGATTTATTAATATCAATTGTTTCAGAGATTGGTACTTTCGTAAAAAGACTCATTAGAGAGACTCATAAGGAGACTCATTCTACCTTATCAAAAAGATAAATAGATTCACATTCAACCTTAAGACACCAATCTCTAATACAATTAATATTATTAAAGCTTTTATAAACTTGCCTTTCGAGCTGATATCTTTGATAGAACACTGTCTCAACAATACGCATTTCTCTTTAAATTACCAATTCTACGAAAAAACATTAGCAGCAGCAATGGGATCCCCAATCTCACCTATAATAGCCTTTATGCAACATCTAAAAACTAAAATCTTTAACTGATCCAAGCTTAAACCGGAATGTTGGTTCCGTTACGTTGACGACACCTTCATCATCTGGTGGCATGGACTAGATGAGCTAAATAAGTTTTTAGACTTCATCAATCGATTACATCCTAATATCCCCCTACAAACAGATACCTACATGCCTCTTCCCACCACCACCCATCTCAAAAAAAATCGGTCATCAACTCCCTTTTATACAGAGTTGTCTCCATAACAGATAAAGAACAACTACGCAAAATACGTTAAACAAATCCTAACACGTAACGAGAACACAAGCAAATTGATGAAGCAATAAGATAATACCCTAAAAAAACAAGTCAACACAACCTACTAAAGAAAGAGAGAGATAGAGAAACGACGACCATCCTACCCTACACCCAAGATCTCACACAACAATTAGAAAGAATTCTCAACAAACACTACAACCAAATCATATTTAAATCGCCTGCGAAAATATGACAACTACTAATTAACCTAAAAGAGAAAAAGGCACCCCTCAGTAATACGGGAGTATATAAAATCCCTTGTTCTTGTGACAAGGTCTATATTGGAAAAATCGGGAGAGCGGTGAGCAAACGTATAAAGGAACATGAGAGTAAAGTCAGGCTATAACATTTCACGTAATCAGCACAAGCTGAACATTATATCGAAAAAGGATGTAACATTTTTTTTGACAAAACAACCATCATCGCGAAAAGTGACGATATTTTTCCATGAAAACATAGAGAAGCAATCGAAATCTTCAAACACCCTGATAACATCAATAGGGATAATGGATACAACTCCAATCCGATTTAGCTTTTCGTCCTCCCGAATTTAAAAAAAAGCTTTGATTGGGGCGTTCTAGCCAATCGCAGGCCTCGCAGAGAGTATACATAAGAACATAACCTGATATCTTTAGATTCAGGTCACCTCTGAATTTATGAACTTCAATGTTTACGAAACGTCGGTAAAAGTCGTAGTTTTTTCATACACGATTGAAACCCGAAATATCTCTTTTGATCAATTTCTAAACTATAATAGAATTTTCTGAAACATGTGGCTGGAGTTTTATGCAGTAGCTGTTGCTGAAGATCCTATTACAGCTTAGAAAAATTTAGAAACGGTTCATACATAAAGCTTTAATGACGCAAATTCCTAAAGACATTTCTAACAATATAGAAATTTTAGAAGTTTTGAAGCTTAAAAATCTAAAAAGATATATGCTTGAAGTCTTTAACATTAATTATTAACTTTATTTTTATTATTAAATTATTAACATTATTTATTAAAGCCTGAATACAAAAACTTTTAATATAACTTCCTTGATAATTTTGCGTGATAAGAATACAAATGAGTTTTATGTTTGATTTTCCAACATTATTCTTCGCATGAGAGATTTATGCTATCGTACATTAACATCCCACTACGAAGAGTTAAACTTATAACATTATGTCCAGTGGCTACGAGATTTCTCGGTATCTTTATGTTTTCAACATGAAAATTTCCGCTTTGTAGTGCACTCCGATAAATAGATTTATCATTTTTATAGTGAAATTCTTTCATTAGACGACCATTCACACTCACAGCAAAAATAGGACTCCCTGGATGGATGGGATTACCTTGGCTTGCCGCTGCTATGCCGATTCGTAAAATTCTATTTTTCTCATCTATAGTATCATGATATCTTATATTCCAAGTTCCTGGCTTAGTTTGTGCGTAATACCAGTCAGTATTGACGTCGCTTTTACGAATATGGAATTCTAGATTTGCTGGAGGTAACGTTTGGTAAATATAATTCCTTTCCTTGTCACTATAGCGATATGAGTCTGATCGTCTATTTGTTTCGCCAATGGCCCACTTTACTCTTTTGGGAACCGCTAAATGCAAAATGACTCTGTTTTCTCCTTCAGTTATGGTTATCTGTTTTTCTGTCTGGAAACCAATTCCATAACCTGCTATGGGATATGCAGTTAACTTATATGTTCCAGGCCTGATATTTTTCAGATGAAATTTACCATTTTCTTTTGTTTTAGTTGAATACGAATATCCAAGAGTCTGTAGGTCAAAATCTTCTTTCATGGAAGATGAAAGTACAACCATGCTTCTCGGAGGTCCAATGATCCGACCAGTTAGTGCCCCTCGTTCAAGTGGGTAATCTGATTCATTCATCCATTTATAAGGCCAGCAACCCTGTTCCACTTTAACTTGACGAATTGTATCTTCCTTCATTTCATCATCCGTTCCCTCATTGAAGTAAAGTAGCCAGGGTCCATAAATTTTTGACCATCCTACAGGTGCTTTCAGTGGTGGTGTTCCAAAGTGGGATCCTGTCATATAGTTTGCTATTAGAGCATCGTGATGAACCAATAGGTCTTGTTTTAGAGGACCACCGGAGTGGTATTCACGGCTAGCGGATATCAGCCAAGCACCACACCCATCCCCAAATACTCCCAGATATGGTGAATTTCTTATATAACCAGCATAGTCGTACTTGGTATAGATAGTACCATCTTTAAGTCTCCATGTTGTATCCTGAACTATTGTGTCATTCGTCAACACACTCGTATCTGGTAAAATACCCTGTTGTACGCTATTAGTGACTTGGTGTGTTGCTTCGGGATTGAATCGATAAATGACACGCAGCTCGCCAAATGTGAGAAGATGATCTTGGTTATTTGTGCTTTTCACGTAAGTATAAATACCACTTAATCCCTGTTGGATAATGAAATGATATTCAAGGTTCAGAAATCCAGGACTGTCTTGCAGATACATTATGTGGGCATGTTTAGCTGATTCGCTGATCAATGTAAGCGAATTGGGAGAAAATTGATTAAAAGTACCGTTATTCCAATCAAGATAAAAAGTTGCACCAGAATCTACATTAGCTATTCGGTTTTTGCCATTTATGTATAAAGAAGACACAGTAGCGCGACTATCAAAAGAGATATTTATCAGCCCATTATCGAGAGAAGCAGTCAGGCCATCCATTTTCACTGATACGGCAGGAAGGGTTGAATCCAACTGTAACAGATTTATCAGCCATTAGGAAAAGGGTTAATTCCGGTTTTGCAGAGAATTCATGTAATAACGAAAATATAGGTTTATTTAAAAAATTGGCTTGACTTACGTCATTACTTCCACCTTCGCTATTACTTTCACCTTCGCCGATTGAATTAATATTCTGATCTGAATCAATTTCATTTGTAGATACTGCTTCAACTGATAAAATAGAGAAAAAGGATTTAAGTTATCATAGATAGTAGAGTCCATGTTAAGTAATCGTAAGAATGTTTGTATTAAAATAGGATTTTACTGGAACTTAGTCGATTCAGTCATTTACTACGTTAAAAAAGTCTTAGCGAATATTTAATTTTAATTTAATTTAGTTTTAATTTTAGATGCAGAAATTTTTGAAAGAAAAAAGTGTTTACTTTTTTTAAAACCCCCCCAAAAAATAGCGATTATGCAAATAGAGAAGACCGGGTCTAAGCGTACACTTTTTTATATTAAAAATGGTTACATATGGCAGCTGGCCTAATTAATTGCTTGTAAATGGTTTCGCTCGGATACTGACCATGTTTTAATTATTTTCAAGCAAAAAAATTTACACTGGGGCTGAGCTGACAGTTCCTTGCGGGGGCTATGCGCGCACACACATGGGCGCTACGGGACTGTGTGCCTTTTGTGCTCTCGGGCCAAAAGAAATTAAAGAACAGCACTTCATGGTGAAAAAAGCTTTCTATTCTCCGCCCATCTCGTAAGCTCTCAAGGTACAAATTTGAGAGATAAATTGAATTTTTTTATTATATTAGAAAAAAAAATGATTTAAGAAATCGAAAGGGGCACGCTTTGCCTCAACCCTGAAAATGATCGAGTGCTCGCTTAGCGTTATGCGCCGTACATTATTAATTTTTTGGAATTAGCGTCAATTTGATTATTTATCAAATAAAACTTTGCTCATTGACAATCGCTTATACAGACAAAATTGTGGTTAAAAAGTCGCTGCTTCAAGTTTTGTGAGAGCTTGATTTCTATAACTTCATTTTGTTATTAAAAATTGACAATGCAAAAACTATGCTCGCTTAAACCTATTCCCTCTACGTTATTTTTAATCAAAAATTTTTTCTTAGTCAAAGATCTAAATGTTTTTTTTTTATGATGTACACTTATTAGGGCTGACTTTAACTCATTTTGTTAATATTCCTATTGTGTAAATGAACTAATTGTGACTCAATTTTGTTGTTTTTTTTTAGGTTTAACGTCATTTTTTTTTAGAATGAAAGTTTACTTTTTTCTGCGAATAAAGAAATATATAAAAAGTGAGAAATTTTACATTGAAATATTGAAAATGTAACTACAGACACAAAACCTGCAGACACCAATTTTTTTATATCAAAAATATAGAAATTAAAACAAGTTAAATAATAATTAAACGTTGTAATAAAAAAATCCTTCTCTTGTGATTTAAGAAAGTTTAAGAATTTACAAAGACTTAATTAATTAACATTAAGTAAATGAACATTCACAAGAGTTTGCTTAATATATTATACCTCAACAGTTTTTCTATTTACCTCTCCACGCACTGAATTCGCCTATAAGAATTCTGATTAAGACTGTGTTCCGTAAGCAAAAAATGTATTATGAACAATAACGCTTACTCGTGAAATTCATTTTTTATAACAATCTGGAACTTTATATAAAACGTCTATGTCCGGTTATTCGTAGTTCTCTGAAGCTAGACCAATTTATCTTTATGACTTTTTATGTAAAACAAAAATTAACACAATTCTAGAATTTTCTAAATACAAAAAACTATCTGCCCGCTGCGCGGACACATTCTCATAGTGCAATAAGCGCACGGATCGCTTCGCTCACAAGCTTGTGCGCGCCTAGGACGCGCGACTGTTGGTTCTCGCGCTGCGCGCTGGATAATATATTTTTCTTGCGCTTTGCGCTCTATAATGTATTTGTCTCCCGCTTCGCACCCGATGATGCATTAACCTTCAAAGAAAAAACTGGGTTTCCATTGGAACCCATTTTGGGCCCCAAAGGAGCTACAAGAAAAATAAACCTTATTTGCTGAAACGGGACCTAAAACGATAAATAGGCTCTAAATGATACCGCAGTTGGTGTTCTATACGATCTCAGTTTTAATTGAGCCTATTTATAAAGAACCTATTTTTCGCTTTGCCCACTTCAACATTTCTTGAATTAATCAAATAATTTTTACCTTAAAGCACACATGTAATCGAACTCTGATGGACATAACTTAATGAAGATAATTACATTATAATATTTATTACCGAAATTAATATAGATTTAATGACTTGGTTAATATTCTTTGCAGGTTATGTAGCAAAGTTGTTACATAATAGCGTATGCATATTCAAGAAACTTTTCATCTCAAGTCTTCGGTCGATAACTGTAAATCGATCCCTAACTTTTAGTTAGGGATCGATTTGCTAGTTCTACTTATCAAGCGTTTGGTTTGCGAATTGCGCCTTATGTTCTTTTCACGAGCGCTCTAAACAAAACCTTTTGGATCTCTACAGGTATCTATTGGAGCTCAAGTTCTAAATGATACCAACGTTTATTTGAGCCGCAACTTTAGTGAACACCTAGTTTTTTCTATGTCGCGTTACGCGCTCGGTTCTCTATTTACCCCACATTTGTGCGTAAGACTTTAAAAATTAAAGGTTAAAGCATCGGCAACTGTCATTTTGCGATTGTGAATTCTCTTTTCGTTAAAGCTTCTTAGGCTTTAACGGATACCTTCTCATTACGTATCTCATGATTTGCACTTGATTTCTTCGAAAATGCGAACTATTCTACATTATGTTCAACTCTATCATATCAAATGTAAGTTATATTAATTTCTGTACCTAGGTCTGCGGCGGTTTATTCAGATATTGCAAAATAAAGTAGAAATATTTTTTTAATGATTACTTTAATATTTGTTTCTTATTTCACTTAAGTCGTTTTTCCATAATTTGGATTTGTTTATATTCAATGTAGATATAATTTAGGCCAAAAAATTTGGTAAATAAAATATTATTGTAGTTCAAAATGAACTTGTAGATATTTTTTGGTTAAAAAACTTTTGTCTTTTAATTTTGTTCATCTCTCGTGTCTGTTTTTCAATTTTTTTTTAATTTGTAAGCTTATTTATTTACGATTGAAAGAAAGTATACGAAAGTTACGAATAAAGAAAGTATATTTCGTACCTTGTGCCGTTTTACGACAAATTAAATTTGTAAAATTTGAATGTTATGTCTTACGATTAAAACAAAAACTACGAGTCCCATCGAAAACTATTCATGATAAATTTGAATAATTTTTCGCTATTTTTTGCATGAGCAATTTTTGTTTTTTTTCATAGCTTGTGTCTTTTGTCTAAAACTTCATTTTTTTATTTTCAATTTTGTTTTATACGAATAAAAACAAAAACTATGCATTCTATCGAAAATTGATTAATCACAAATTTGTAAATATTTTCAAGGTGCGCAATTTAATTCACTCATTTTTTCTCCTCTTGCATAGTTTGACTGCCAAATAAAATTTTGCAGTTTTTATAAATGGAGTGGAGTCTAGTGGAGTGGAGTGGAGTTTTTAATTGAAAAACATAAAAATTTCATAATTCTTAATCTAAGATGTTATAAATAAGAAATTTTGAATTTTAAACGTTGAATAATAATGGACCCAAGCGTGGAACCTCACATGATTACTTTCTGAGGATCTTCACTTGGGGTGATTGCTAGAGAGATTGATCGGTAACCTGGTTTGGAGAAGTGTTTTAGATTGAACGTGTTATTTGAATAAATAACACGTGAATTCAAGATCAATCTAAACATTCTATAATAAAAATAACATAAATAACATAATAAATAACATTTTAAAAATAAAAATAATAACAATTCAAATTTTTGAAATTTGGAATCATTACAATAAAACATTCTTGGTTTAAAAAAAAATTGAAAATTATTCCATCATTAGGACTTAAATTTTAAAGCAATTAAATTTGTATTATATATTTTTAATAGTATAATTTTGAACAGTTACAGCTGAAAATTTTTCAATGTTACTCACTTTCAATTAAAAATTTGAGGCTCTTTTTTACGCCCCCCCCCCCCTCCCTATGAACGATATTCTAAGTTTTTAAAACTCAAAGAACTCCAATGTTTATTGAAATTATAATGCTTTAGTCCATAACTTATTAAAATTCGTATTTATTTCTCGCAAGTTTTTCAGTCATTCCCAGTTACCTTCTGTTATACTTTTTTTTTGTTTTTCACTATGTACCGAACTGTATCAATAAATCTCAGTAATAAAATCTAATTATTTTGGCTTAAAAATAACTCTGTGTCTTAAAATCTTTCTTTTCTTTGCGTTAACAAGTTAGATCTTCTTTTATTTTGACTGCAAATCTATCCATTTAAGTTTTGGTCGAAAATTTATCTTTCTTATTTGAAATTTAACAAATTTCGTTGAAAAATCTATTTGATGAAAAAATGCAATCCTTTTTATGGAATAGATTGATTATTATACTTTTGTAGTAAAAACTTTTCATATATAATTTGCAGGTGTCCCGTTATAAATAATTAAAACATTATTACGTATATTATGTATAAAGAGCACACTTAGAATTTATGGGTGTGTCCAAAAATAGTCATACCCTTTGTATAATGAAGATTAGCATGGTAAACTCAAACTAGTCTCGTTTCGAAATCTCTATTTATTTTTCTCCATGCGATATGAATGGGAAAGACGACAAACAATTTTATATCTTATCTACTACGTAAATTGTTAGTTAAAAAAATAATTTGGATATTCATCAATTTAATTTCATTAATAAATTCATATTTCTTCCTAAAAAGAAGTAATTTTTTCCTAATCATCAAAACAGTTTTTTGCATTTTACATTTAAAAAATTTGATTTTGAGAATTTGAATTCTTGTTGAGAAGTATTTTTTATAGATACTTGGATTATAATCAAAGCAATTTTTAATAAAGAATGAAATAGTACAAAATGATTTTTTTAAATGTTAAGTCTAAAACATATTAGTATGTTGTTTCAACTAAACTTAAATATTGAATAATGAATTAAGTAAATTTTTAAGCTTCAATAAATTATTTTTAGATTTTCTTAATAGAATAATTTCTTTTACAAATTTTTAAGCATGTAATGGTTTCTACTTTAAACATCCGAAAAGATGTAAAAACATTATTTTTGACTTATTACATTTCTGAACAATCAAACTTCTGTACTTAATTCGCTTTATTAATGATAAAAAATATAGACTTTCAATACAAAGTTTGCATTTTCCAGTTTATAATAAACTCGGATACAGCGCGTTTTAATTTACAAACCTTTTTTCTCGAGGATAAATAATTCCGGAGAACACTCTCTCCCAAGTCACAACTCGCCAGATTTTTCAGTTATCGGTGTAGTCCCAAAATGTAGCAATAATTATTTTTAAACTTATAAACAATTTGAAAAAATTATCTCAATAATCCAGCGTATCGTTTCTTCACGATTCTAACAATATAAGCAACTCATTTTTCCTTTTTTTTCAGTTAACGGTGTTTTTCCAAATCACGACAGAATAAAGATTAGAACAGCTTGTTCTCGATTTTCGCGGCATGGTTCATTTTGCAGTTAACGGAGTTCTTTAAAATGACGATAGCAAATAGAGTCTCTGATTTTTTTTTAAATTGCAACTTAAATTTGTAGGCATCATTCCTTAACCCCGAAAACCATCCCCTTTGTGCACCATCAGTACGACATTTCCCAAAAAAAATTCTTTGTCAGAATTACAAAGGATCAATATACTCTCTGATTTTTGGGCTTCTTCAAAATTCTGATTCAAAGTTTTACATTGAGGAAAAAACACTTTTTTTGTACATTCGAGAGCCCGAAAAAACCCGATTCTACTTTGCACTTTTTTTTGAGGTTTTAGTTTTTGCGAAGTGGGTGGTTTCTGTTACAAAGGGGTGGTTTTCGGAAATTCGTTTTGGAGAATTCGTGAGTCTAAAATAAACCCAAGGATTTCTTGCTCCTCGTTTTGCGCAGATTTAATTTTTGGTATACAGTGGGGTACTTTTTTGAATTTTTTTATACAGTCAAGAGCCCATAATAAGCCCGAAATTCATATGCAGATTTTTTCTCCGGGTTTAAGTTTTTGTATAGTGGGTAGTTTTTTTGTTCTTAGGGGTGGTTTTTGGAAATTAACAGTTAGTGAGTTCGAATGAAAAAAGCCAAATATTCTGTCGGATTTTATTTTTAATTTTATTTTAATTATAGTGGAGTCTGAAATCGACAATACTACCCAAAAAATGCATAAAATTTGTATACAAGGAGGTTTAAGATTGATTGCTTATTTTCTACAAAGAAAAACGTTTAGGATTTCCGCCCACCTCCGTAATTTTCTATGAAAAATTTATACCGCCCTTTTTACGTTTTCAACCCCTTTAAACGTTTTCAGCTTATCGCAAAACCCACCCCATAAAAAAGGGTTATATTTTTCTGCTATATTGGTCCTTAATATTACTTTTATTTCATTTCTTTATCACATATTTTTTTATTTTTTAAATTAAAAATGTGTATTTTTCACTAATTATTTAAATAATTTTTATGTTTAAAGAACTCTTTTGTCACATTTTATCGCGCTAGCTTTTTTCATGAGTACCTATGATTTTTATAGAAATATTTGATTGTTAAAACAATTTCTTGCACAAAATTAAAAAAATGTACACCTTTTTTGAGAAATTTAAACTGCTTAATTTAAATCTTAAATCAAAAAAAACCAACAACTTCTAAATTAATGTCATTCAGAAAAGGTAAACATGTTGTTTATTTTGTCGAAAACAGTGAAAATTCTTGAACGAGATCTAGGTCAGTAATAAAAAGTATATTAGCAGAGCTAATGATTGTTAAAAACTTTGAAAAAAAACTTTCATCTGCCTTATTCGAACAGTCAAAAGTTACATTGTAACAATACAAAATTATCGAAACAAATAAAAAAAGGCCAATTCATTTTGTTGTTTTACTGTTTAAGCTAAGTTCGTTAATCAAACCAGGTGTTTAAGGATAGTTTGTCGAAAAAAATGATTTGAACAAATGAAATTTATTAAACGATAGTTTATTGTCTCAACAATTATTTGCAGAAAAATACATGTTTCACTTCTATTATAGTAAAAAGATACATTTGAGCAAAATAAAAATTGTTTGAATAATTAACAACAAACTAAACTGAACGTCCTGCTTATTAAAATAGCCTAATTAGTCTTTGTCGTTTTGACTATACCGTTAGGTTGTGATAAAATGCCAAAAATGTATTGTTTAAATAAATAAAAAGTGATTAGATAATTATTAATTAAAGAAAAATCATTTACTTTTTTTACCATAAAAGATAATACTTCAAAAAAAATAAGCAGAAGTAAAATTTGGGAAAAATATAACAGCAAAATATTGGACCACTTCAGGGATGTAATGTCTCATGTCCGTAAAAATTAGGGATTTTATCATGCATTTTCACTAAGAAAATTAATTCTATTACCGTTAATTTACTTTGATTCAAAATAATTTTTTTTTTAGATAAAAAACTAAATTTTATTTTCGAGGAATAAAAAATACAAGAATTTTCCAAGCCTATTACTATCTTAAAATAATACTTATTAGTCTGTCAGCATAAGAATAATAATAATAAATTATGATACGACAGGCTACTTGAAACACGTCGATTTTTTCAAGTAAGCTTTTTTTAAATCATTGTGTCCGAAGATTTCTCCAATTCTGAAGAAACATTATTCATAATACTTTCAAAATTTCTTATTTTTAAAATAAATCAAACTCTTGGGGCCGTCCATAAATTACGTAATCATAATAGGAGGAGGGGTAGGGTGTCATGTGTATGATTACGAATGGTTACATGGGGGATGGGTTATTGCTTGAGTGATTTCGTAATCATATGTTGAAATTCCTATTTTTAAAAATCTCTTCTTGAGATGATAGCGCAATTTGAATCCATCAAAGAAGGCTGAAGAAATTCAAAATTGTTCTTTTACTCACCAGTTCGGAAAGACAATAAATTAATTTTTTTATAACATTGAGCGAGATTATTATTTTATAGGTCTTAAAGATTATTACGTAATCAAGAGGAGGGGGCTCAATCAAATGATTATGGTTGATCACACCGGGAGTGGGGGTCAAAAATTGGTGAAAAATTGATTACGTAATATATGGATGCCCCGTTATTCATTAAGTAGATAAACATTTTTAAATAATTGGAGTATAATTTATTTCTTAAAATTGAATTCGTCTCCAGAGAACATCGGGTTAAAAAAGCACGTGAGCCGTCGTGGGTCGCACGGCATAATTGATAACTTCATGTGATCTAAATTGAAGTGGTTTTCTTCTGAACTATTTCAACATAAAAAATATTTGAAAAGCACTTAATAATTATATAAAGCTTCAGCAATCAGAAACAAAATCGCAAATCAATTCACGCACGTCTCAAAGAGAGCGAGATAGAAAGAGAGGCAGAGGGAGAGAGAGAAAGAGCATGACGAGAGGGAGAGAAGTGGGAGAAGCGAAGAAGAGATAGAGAAGAGGAAGGATTATCGTTACCGTTACCCTGATTCGCGAGGTCACACTGTGCCATAAGAGCAAGTGTCACGAGAGCATAGGTTTACATATGAAAAGTTCACTTAAAATCAGGAATTAAATTCTAAACCATTTTAGTTCGGGGTGGTGATAATTAGGCAACAGAAAATTTTATTTGCTTAAAATTGAATAATTAATTTAGAAAGGACTTAAGAATGAAAAAATCTTAGGTATAAAAAATGTTAAGAGCATAAAATTATTTTATCAAATATTTTGAAGTTTAACAAGGAAAAACTGTGAAATTGAGAAATTACGTACTTTGAACTATAGAATAGTATGTGCACAATTTCCATTTTTGTAATATGTGATATGTGTTATATTTACATTTGATTTTATATTATACCGAGGACACTTACCACCAAAAATTAAAAATACCGCAATTGGAAAGAGCAGAATATTGACAGGAATTTTCATTTTTCAGGCTGATTTTATAAGCGATAACTGGCAAGTTTAAAAATATTCCCTGCTATATATACTATTTGCGGTAAAATTATTTATCGTCATGTTGGCCTAAAAAAACATTCAGGATAATAAGAACATTCCACTTTGTTGAGACTGCATGACAGAAACACTACGTCTCCATAGGTGTAGACTCTGGCCTTCTATTAACAAAACCGGAATTTTCATCCGGCAAGTAAAAATCATTATCAGTTCAATCCACCATGTTTGGAAAATCAATATTTGCTAAGTTTTTGCCAAGCTCTGAATTTTTAAAATCAAAGTGGGTTAACTAATTTGAATGAAAAATATTCATGATAAAATATATTCGAAAAATTTGTTAATAAAAAATTGTAGATATTTCTGAAAAAAGGTTTCAAATCCATTGCAAACATTCTCAAACTTTACTGCATTTTACTCCAGCATAAATCTCCAAAACGCATCTGTTTTCAAGAATAATCTGCCTTACATTTAATCCATCCAAGATTCTTAATGCCTAAAATTTCTTCCTATGATTTATTTTTAAAAATTGCATAGTTAGGTTCTTTCTAATAAAAAAATTCTCAAATATATTTTATGATAAATATCCTTTTTAAAATTATTTAGCTACTTCTGATTTCAAAGAAATGCGAATACATCAAATGATGAATTCAGGAACGTGGCCATGAACGTAACTAATTTGCGATTTGACAAATTTAACTTTTTTTAAAAAGTGTGCAGCAAAGGCATTAAAAAATATACTTTTTGCACACATTGGAAAATTTTTAAGTTAGTCCGTAATATTTTTTTGAATTTTTAGTTTATTTTTACATATTACGAGCAAACTTAAAACATTTACCACAATTTTTTAAAATTTCAAACAATCCAAGAAATTCAAACAAATTCACTGTTTTCATGCAATTCAGTAAATTGCGTAAATTAGGGAAATTTAATGATTTTAGGAGATTCTACAAATTCACGAAATTCGGGGAATTCACGGAATTTTGAGAATTGAGGGAACTAAGGAATTCAGAGAGTTCAAGAAATTCAGGGAATTTACCGAAGTTTATTTAGAGAGCTTATTTAGAGAAATCGGAGATTTCAGGGAATTCAGGAAATTCAGTGAATTCGGGGAATTCAGGGAATATAGAGATTTTCGGGAGTATCGGAAATTCAGGGAATATAGAGAATTCACGGAATTCAGAGCATGCAGGGAATTCAGGGAGTTCGGAGAATTCAGGGAGTTTTGAGAATTTAGAAAGTTTAGGAAATTCAGTGAATTCAGGAAATCCAGACATTCAGGAAATTCACGTAATTCAGAGAATTCAGTGAATTCAGAGATGAGAATGAAAAAAATTGTATATGAATATTTTTTTTTAATAGCTCAATTTTGAAAATTTTAAATTTCAATTTATTCACTTTTATAGATTTGCAATGAAAAACTCTTTAAATCTTAATTTGTATAACTTAGAAAGATGTAAATTGCTATTTCTTCTTTTGTATTTATTAACTCAATTTTTATTATTTATAATTGAAAAGCGTTTAATATTAAAGATGAGAAAATTATAGTTCCTAGATTTGGATAATGTTGAAGATCGAAAGTCAAGTCTTTTCAATTATAAATCCTCCAAATCGAACAAATTTCAAACTCAAATCATCATAATTACAGAATTTTGTATTATATAATTTAAAACTTTAATTATGTGGAAATGTATCACACAAAAATAGATAAGATTCTTGACTTCTCTTTCGAGCAAAGTTTAAAAATGTTTCACTAAAAATTAAAGAAAGAAGCTATTTTTGGAATTTTTAATTGACTGCTATTTTGGATTTTTCTAAAAATTATAATTTTCCTGTCCATCATTCACTTTACAATAACCTGAGAGATTTTTTTTTACAATTTTTCATCATTCTTAGTTGATAACTATACCGCTATACAGGAAGCTGGTAACTACATTTAGAATCTGATAACAGCAGTATGCCTAATTTTATATATTGAGCAAAGTCTACTTTTTTGCCTCATGAGAAAAGGACTGGGTTTCAGCTAAGTGCATAATGTAGGAACTTACATCTTGAGGTGGGATCCGAACCACCAAAACATTTATGAAAATACATAGACAAATTTCCAGAGGTACCGCCTCAGGGACAGATCCCCGGACCTCTATCATAATGAATTGGTGGCCTAAAAACTTTGCTAAACCTTTACAATGAAGCTGACGTGACATCAAATTATAATCTCTGTACTGTTTCGCAACACGAATTAATTTTAACAATATACTTATCAAATACGGAAAGATTCATAAAATTTTGAACTAATTGGCCATATTTTGTGAAATTGCTGACGGGACAGCAAGTATAAATCACCGTTTATTAACCACAAATCTTTCCTCTACGTATGAATAATATGCAAATACAGTCCGCAGCTCCTTTTACTTCTACCTGAGGCGCGGCATTAATTCTCGGAAGCAAAATATCCGGGGTCGTTATATCCGAGGATGTCTGTAATTCGAAATTTGGAAAATTAAAAAGGTAAAATTTTCCAAATTTGAGTGAAAGCATTATGAATCGGCTTGACTTGCGATGCCGATGGCTTTCTATGTCCTCATTTGGTTTTAGATATTTATGCACGTATGCCATAGATGTCGGAAAGTGTTTCTTTTAGATTTTACTTGTTAATTTTTTTTTATTCGATTCAATAATATCAGTACATAATTAAAATTCGTCAATTTGCTTCATTTGCTGAATTCAAATAAACGTAATATTATATTGCCTTTTTCAATGTACACTTAATCTTATCTGAAATTTATGACGAGATTTAGAGAGTGACATTGTTTTTTATGGTTATTGTTAGAAAAAACTGTCTAATAATTATACAACCTTTAGCGTCATGAATTCTGACAGACAAAACATGTGCTTGTCAATTTAGATTATATTTATTCCTAATTAATTTACAGTTTTTGATGTCATCGAGAATTATAGCGAAAATATTTTGATGGTGTTTTATTGGTGGTTTTTCTGATTTTTATAGGTTATTTATTGATTTTCGAAAAATATGAAGACAGTTGTCAGGAAAAAAAATAATTTTGCGGTCTACAAATTCACTTTCGCTTCTACTAAAGACGGTTGTCCGTTTTCATTATTTATTTGTGTAAACAATTATTATTAAACAATTATCAATTTTAAATCATTTTCCTTTAAATTAAATGTGAATGATTAGTACAACGAAATTTTTTTGCTGAGTGTGTCTTTTTTTCTATACATACTTTTACCGTAAAAAAATATTTGTAATTCAAATTTTAACCAATATTTTATAATTTTTATAAGCGTTTAAACACCTTAATATACATCGAACTCAACAATGTTTTACAGCAAAATAATAGGTAAATGTTTCCCAAACTGAAGTATTCAAACAGGATTTTTTGATTAAATCATAGGACATTTCTCAATTGAACATAAATTTAATAATTTCTCTGATTAAAAAAATTTACAAAAACCAGCCTTTAAACCCTTTTGCCAATTTAAGCACAATTTTGAGGAAATATCACAAAAATTATTTTTTAAATATACATACTTATTTTTTTATGTGTTACAGAAAAGCAATTTCTAATCTCGATTCATGACCATAGTTTGTAAATGGGTTTGAATAAAAGTTTTTAATTTAAGTTAGAATATTTAAAGGGCTAATTTTATTCAAAGATTACGTATAGAATGTGGAAATATCTATTAAAATTTTGTATCATATTCAATTTTTTTACAATTTCGATTGCAAATTTGCAAATTGTAAAATCTTAATTGTAAATTTTACAATTGTCTATATTTAAGGCCAGGAGCTTAAAATTATTTTTTAGTTTTATAGGCTTAAACTTCGAAATTGAGACATTTTATTGTTTTAAAATTTTTACCTTTCTTTTTTCCATTTAAAAAAAAGTATAAATGCCCCTCATGTAAAAATTTGAATTAAAAAAAAAGACAGCCATAATTTTCTGCTTATTTTGGTTTTTCGAACACAAGAAAAAATATCAAACAACCACTCCCATGTTCCAAAAACCATCCTCTTGCCAAAAATAAAATCTGGTATATGCAAAATGCACTATATTTTGGGCTTATTTAGGCTCTTGAATGCACGACACGAAAATTTTAAAAAACACCCAATTATAAAAAAAAAAACACCGATTAGTAGAAACTTAAACACGGAGATAAATAGATACTCCAACTTAGAGTGTCAAAATTTAAATGATAAGTTTAACCTTCCAGAAAGTATCATGTACAAAAGCCATAATTTTTTCTCCATGGTCAAAGATATTCTCATTTTATGTTCAACTTGACAATCTGCAAAGAAACAGTTTTAGTCTCAGGGATTATCATGTCGACACTCCAGTATTGTCAAGTTAAATGCCCTGTCTTCAATCCTTTTGACCGTGCCAGTTTGTCCAATTTACTACCAGGGATGATCGAATAAGAGCTCTGGGATGGTTAAGTTAAATATTTTGTTTTCGGTCACTTGCACCATTCAAGATTGGCAGAATTCACTGTTAAAAATAGTTAACTCGACACCAGCATGGTCCAATAATGCGCAAGCTTCACAACGGAGTAACGGACGGGACTGAGGAGGTTATTTCGGTTATATGTATTGTAAGTTTGCGTTCTGCGAAGAGTGTTACATACTTGAAATTATGTCTGAATTCCCGTGACTAGCGGTGATTCGGAATGCTAAGTATATATTTTACCTAATGTAGAGGTCTCGAGAACTCTCGGGAACTTTTTTAACTAAAAATTTAAGGATTATAATGCAAGTTTTTGGTGAAAAACTAACTGTTTAGTAGAAAATTATTGCGTTTAAAGTTCAAGAATTTGGGTAAAAATATTTTCTTTCTGCATTGAAAAATGTTCTATTTGTTAAAAAGTCGCCTTTTCTGTCGAAAAATTCATGAACTTATATGAAAATTTATCTCTTTGGTTAAAAATTTAACTTTCTTGTAGATATTATTAATTTGAGATGTTAATTTTTGTTTGTCTACTGGTCTACATCAATATTATTAAAATATTGATAAATCGTAAGATTGTGAAAAAATGTCTCTATCTCCGCTGGGATCTGAACCCAGGTCCTTATTGTAGATAATTCGTGTTTTTGACTTAAAATTAAATATCTTCGTTGAAAATCCATGTATTTCATTTAACATTGGTCTTTGTCGGTAGAACATTATTCCTCTTGTTTCAAAATTTATTTTGTTTTGTTTAAAATTGAATACCTATGTAAAAAATTTATTTATGTTTTGTTGAAAATGTCTTTTTTAATCTCAAAACTCAAGAATGTTATGTTTGGTTAAAACTTCATCCAGTTTATTTGATAAGTTATCAATTTGTCTTTTTTTTTATAGATAATTAATCTTCTTAATCGAAAATTCATTTTTTGTTGTTGAAAATGCAGCAAATTTTTAAACATATGTTTTTTCAAAGTTTTTATCCGAAAATGTGACTATTCCATATTTAGTTCAAACTTAACCCTGCATATTGTATAAGTTAAAAATTCATCTTTTTGGGTAGAAAGTTTGTTGAAAGTTCAATTTTTTTATTGAAAAATTAATTACTTGATAGAAAATTCATATAGTTAGTTAAAAACTCATCTCTTTGGGTAGAAAATTATTCTTATTTTTGTTGAATGTTTAAATTTTTGCTCGAGCATTTGACTACATAAATATTCGTATTTTCGGATACCTCTTTCAAAATTATTCTAATACACATGTTTAAGTTTTACCCGAGTATATTTGTCATGTATGATAAAAAAATACATAAATTGCATTTAAAATTTTTATTTCACTTATTTAATCTATTGATTAATATTTTACATATTTAATATTTTACATATTTTTAAACAATTAATTTGGCCACATAACATAAATATCACGTACTGTTGGTATTTCCAGTTACACATTCCGTTTTATACAAAAAAGCATGGAGTTTTGATAACACAATATACATGCAGCTGGAAATATACCCACATCAAGTGATGTTTCTAGTATGTGGCAAAATTAATTTTTAAACATTTTTCTCATAATGAATAAAAAAAGATTTTATTACCCAAGATACTCGCTTCAATTATAAAATACAATCGCTTTGATTATCTGCGATAGTTGTTTTGATTAACAGAAATAATCATTTTGGGTATATTAACTTAATAGATTCAACCATTTTCTATATTCTACCTGAATATTTTTGGATTTTTAGGCTAACACTCTAAGATATTCTAGTACACACTCCCAGTAGCGTAAACTCGACACTCTGAGATAGTGAATCTAGCCTTCACATACTGACACTCAAGAATCGTAAGCTTAACATTCTGGGATGGTAAACCTGACCATCAAATTTTAATACTCCGCGGATGGTACGCCAACCATCTAGGGAATTCTCCCATAGTTAAAACTCAAATATAGTTAGTACAACACTCTAGATGTTCAGGCCGACCATAAATTTTTCTCCGTGAAGGAGCCCAAAAATACTGCGCCAATGTACATAGGCGTTGATTTTTTGCGTTAAGGGCTAGAGCACAAAAATTACACTTTCAAATTCTGAAAATGATTATTTGGTGACCAATATCTATCCGCGTGGTAACCAGGAGTTCTCATTTAACATAAAGGGGTGGAGCCCAAAAGTCGGTGTTGGTATTTTTTAAGAGCTCAAAAATAAAAGACTCTTGTAACACTGTAAAATGCTGAAAAAGATATTTTTTTGACAAAGTCGTATCTGCCTGGTACTACTTTTCGACTAAGCCTCATCTGCCTAGTTACCAGGGATAGTTTTTTAACGTAAAGGCTCGAAGCCCAAAAATCGAATTGAGAAAAATGGATGTTCAAACGTAACATCTCCCTGCTAAACATTTCGGATTCCAAAATTGGTCCGAAATTATCCGAAATCAATCCCCTTTAAGATTTTTTTCCGATATATGTCCGATCTAATCTGAAAACTGTATGAAAACAGTCAAAAATTTGTCTGGTTATGTCCGGAGTCTGTCTGGACCATAAATTTCGACTCCGGTAAGAGTCCGACTTGATCCGAAAGGAGTCCAAATTTCAAAACCTGAAATTTTCTTCGTTTAACTAAAAATGGAATATAATCCGGTCTAATCCGAAATTTATTTCAACGTAAACTTGCACTCCAGAAAGAGTCCGACTTCATCCGAAATTAGTCCGGAACTCAGTACCTGAATTAATTTTTATTATTGTGAAACGGATGAGCGTCCGCTTAAATCCGAAATCCTTCCGGTCAAAAACATCGAATCCGAAAATAGTCCGCTTCTATCCGCAATTAATCCGCAGGTTTAAGTTGTCATTTGGTGAAATTAAAGTGAAAACGGAAAATCGTCCGCTCAAGTTCGGATTTCTTCCGGTCAAAAACATCGAATCCGGAAATAGTCCGGTTCTTTCCGCGATTAATCCGCAGGTTTGAGTTTTAAGTTCGTGGAATTAAAAGTGAAAACGCAAAATCGTCCGCTTAAATTCGGAATCCTTCCATTCAAATACATCGAAACCGAAAAAAATCGGGTTCTATTCGCAATTAATTCACAGGTTCAAGTTATGATTCGATGAAATTAAAGTGAAAAAGGAAAATCGTCCGCTCTAGTCCGAATTCCTTCCGATAAAAGCTACAATAACATTTTATTTAACAATATTTTTCGCCTAAATTATGTCTACAAACTTGCTGAGAACAACTTTACGGTAGAATGCCTAATTTTAGTTTAAATCGTAACAAATAGCGCACTTTAAAAAATGTTTAAAACAAGATAATGAAAATACGTATGTTTCAATACCAATGCATATTATGAATTGAATAATATAAATTTATTGAAATGATAGATTTTTCATGGTAGCTGAAAATAAAAATGAGTGCAAAATAGGGAGAAAATATTAAAGTAGTTTGATATAATAGCGTTTAACCGAAGGGTCTTTAACAAAAGAGAATTCACAATCACAAATAAATACAAAGTCCGAACGCGTAGCGCGAGGTAAACACATTATCGAGCGCGAAGCGCGAGAACCATCAGCCATTCCGGATAAGATTAGGATCTATTTTGCGTTCACAAATAACTGGACAAATATCGGACAAAACCGGATAAAATTCACATGAAAAAAATAGTCTAAAACATAAAAATTTCCGAATTTAGCGGGTAAGATCCAAATTAATCGTATTCGTCAGAAAGGAAATTTTTTTTACTTGAATGGGTGAGATTTGGATTAATCACATTCCTAAGTTCGTACAAATATCAGATTTAACCGGATTAATCGCATCCGCCAGACCGCATGATATACGGACATAACCGGACACAATCCAGATTTATCGCATGCGGCAGACCGTACAAAGGACGGACTCGATCGGAATCAATCCGGATTTATCGCACTCGTTAGACCAAACAATACACGTAAATGACCGAACACATTCCGGATTCATCACGTCCAAAAAATTGTACAAAGCATGAACATGACCGGATGCAATCCGGATTATTCGCATCCAGTAAACCGTGCAAAACACGGACGTGACCGTACGCAATCCGGATTGATCGCATCCGTCAGACCGTACTAAACACGGACTCAACCGGACACAATGCGGATTTATCGCATCCGTCTGACCGTACAAATACGGACTCAACCAGACACAATCCGGATTTATCGCATCCGTCAGACCGTACAAAATACTCCTTTGACCAAACAAATTTCGGACACAACCGTATAGAATCCGGAGGACAAAAACCGGATCACTTTTCGAACAATTTCGGACGAATTTCCAAATCCGGGATTTGTCTGAAATTTGTCCAGAATTTTTAGCAGGGCTAGATATTCAGGTTTATCATATTTTATGTTTAACTATATGACAGCAATATGGATGTTCAAAGTTAGCATCTGTAGATATTAAAAAGTGAGACTTTACTATGTAACATCCAAAATGTTCAACTGAAATATCCGAGATATTTCATGTTTGCTTATGTCAAATAACGTTAGATAATATTTGAGGAGTTTATTTATTTTTGATCATTCGTGGAATTTATTCATAACTTATTTGTGAATTTAGAATTAAGGTAACAGGCTGGTTGATTTTTTTCCGAAAAATGAAACAAACAAAAAATTTCATTTCAGGGTAGAAAAATCAATTAGAAATACATTGAAATCATTTTGGAAGGTTTCCAAGGTCCGTCTACCCATAAGGTCGGTCTTCTTACGGGAAATGAGTGTAGTGTATGGCCTCTTATCGCGTGTGCAGGTCGAAAATAACTTTAAAACAACCAGCCTACCCGTTAAGGTTCAAACAAACGATTTTTTATGCCTTTTTCAACCGCGACTTTATGTATGAATCCGACAGTTTAAAAAATTTAGGCAAGTCATATTCGATGTAAAATTGTCTAAACTTTCGATTTTTGCAATCATAATTATGAAAAATGCATATTATTATAGTTATATTTGTTTATTTAACAAAAAACACGACACTTCAAATGACAAACATTTTTCATTTTAAATTTTCACCTCGGAACCTTCGTTGGATTTTTATAAATTCTGAATTCCTTGCGCCCATGAAACCTAACCTTTAAAATTTATGTATAGGCTTTTTCAAATTCAAGATAGCAGCATCCAATATGGCGACTTGAAGTCGAAAATGTTTTGTTCACCTTAACATTTTTAATAAATCAATTTTTTGATGATGCATGTTTACCAAAACGGGTATACCCGGTTTTTTTTGCTGATTAAAAATCCATTATCTGATTCTCAAATTTAAGATGGCGAATCCAATATAGCTGACAAAAATTTCAAAAAATCTTCAATTTTCATGAAAGCTGGTATTGTGTTTTTTTTTGGGTCGCATATTGCGGATCAGTTATCAGTTTTTACGAATTCAAGATGTCGGATCCAATATGGCGACAGAATTTCAGACAATTGTTTAATTTCTATGAAAGTCGGTATAAATGGGTTTTTTGCGTCGTTGATTACGAATCCATGGTAGTTTTTAGAAATTCAATGTGGCCGATCCAATATGGCGTCCAAAATTGTCAAAAATAGTTCAATATTCATGAAATCTGGTATACAGGGATTTTCGGTTCACTGATAACTATATGCACTATTGTATACTGTACCATGCTAAATGCACCATTGTACAGAACATACTATTTTTTTCAACCCAAATTTATAGAAAGAAGTATAAGCCTACTTACGTACTTATCCTGAGTAATTTTTCTTTCTTTTTTTAATTTTTCTTTTCTATGGATTGAATTGTTTAATTGCTGTTTTTTTCTTGTTCTGTTAAGCTTGTTAAGGGGAGTTGGACTTGGCGTAAGATGTTGACTGTTCTACTTATGTCATTTGCTTTTTTGGGTGGAAGGGTATATATTTTAGATACCAAATTACTGCTGATTTCTTCTTTTGGGATTTTGGAAGGAGCTACTGCAAAATAATGTTCTTAAGACAAGGCTGAAATCGTTTCATTTCTGAGAGGCTGGTTAAAGATATCTTTACTGTCTTAGTTAGTGGCCTGTGTTTTACTAGAAGTAATTTGTCAAATTATATTTTTTGTTTTTGCGTGGAAAGAACTCTAGTCCGTTGGGATTGGTCAAATTATATGCAGTCCAATGTAGGCAAAATTTCAGAAATGTTAAATCTGGAGGTAGTGTGCGAGACAGATTTATTGTGATGTATTCTTTCTTTCAGGAGAAGAAAACTTGTTTTATGTCGCATTGATTTGGATTGAGACGTTTTCTTATATTTTTTCAAGTGTAAGAATTTTGAAACAATGTTGCCGTCTCTGCATCGTTTTAATACAGCTTTTAATATCGTTCATTATAAAAAAGGTGTTTCGGGTTTCAATTGTGTGTACAACTACGAATGTTTCGGACGTTTCGTGATTATTGCAGTTCAGTTTTTCAGGGCTAACCTAAAACTTTCAGGTTATACTGTTCTTATATATATCCTTTATGATGCCTGTGATTGGCCAAAGCGTCCCACCGTGGAGACTGGTCGAACTTGATGCTCTAAATTCTTTGAGCTTACTAAATTCCATGTATTCTCTGAATTCCTTTAATTCTCTGAACTTTCTAAATTCTCTGAATTTCTTGAATTCTCTTAATTCCTCTAATTCTCTGAATTCTCTAAATTCTCTAAATTCCTTGAATCCTCTAAATTCCTTGAATACTCTCTATTTCTTGAATGTCCTTCTAAACATTCCTTAATTTCTATGAAGTCTCAGAAATTCCTGAGTGCCTTGAGTTTCCCGGGTCCCTTTAACTATCTGAATTACTTTATATTTTTGAATTCCTGGAATTCTATTAATTTATTTAATTCTAAGCATTCCTTTAATTTTACGAAGTCTTGGAAATTCCCAAATTCTTTGAATTTCCTGAGTTACTTAATTTTATGAATTCTTTTAATTCTCTGAATTCCGTAAATGCTCTAAAATTCTAGAATGAGCTAAATTCTGTAAATTCGTTGAATTTGCTTAATTATCTGAATTCCGTGAATTCTCAGATTTCCTTCAATTTTTATAATTTCTCAAATTCTCTGAATTCATTGAATTTTCTGTTTGTCTTGAATTTTTAGAAATTCTTTGAATTTAAAAAAAGAAGGGTCCGGTCGATCTTACACATATCGGATCTACACATGGTATGCATTCTGCATATTAAGCATAAACATCGAGTCCACACATTTAAGTCTACACCTGCAAGTCTCCACGTTTAACTCTACAACTTTTTATAAATAAATTTTTTAGGACTGTACACATTAACTGCGCACATTAAAGTCTCTACGCAAAACCCTGCACATTTAACTCTAAACGTTATATACTGTCAAGATATACATTTTTCTGACATTACTTACTTTACTGAAATTTAGACTTCCCTATCTCATACTCCTCAAAAATGGGACTTTGCCAATGCATTTTCACTAAGAAAATTAAGGAGATAGGCGGAATCCCTAAGAGAAGGCCCCCTGAATACACAATTGCATTAAGCACGTACATGTTTTGACTAAACCGATAATTTGTAATAAAATGCGAAAAATGTATTTTGTAAATAAATAAAGATGGTTTAGACAATTATTAATTCAAGAAAAATACATTCACTTTTTTATTTGTCCATCAAAAATAATGTGTGAAAAAAATAAACAGAAGTAAAATGTATGACCAATGTAACAGCAAAATATTTAATCCCTTCGGGGAAGTGATTCGGCAAATTTCATGTAATTGCACTAATTTTCCTGAAAGTTGCACCTTCCAGTCCTATATCCGTAAAAATTGGCGCTTTGCCAATGTATTTTTACTAAGAAAATTAAGGGGGTAGACAGCACCCCTAAGACAAAGTCCCCCTATATACAAAATTTGATACATTTTATTATCGTTGATTTCTTTATGTTAAAAATAAATAAAGTTGTGAACATGGAGAAAAATGGATGTTTAAATGTAGATGTTTAAAGAGTAAGATTGTCCCACCTAAAATGCAGATATTCATGCCAAATATCTACTATCTTTTTGAGATGTTAGGCGTAAAAATATTTGTATGTTAAACTGAAAC
>JAAAKG020166661.1:0-28211 GCA_010014905.2 Druon quercuslanigerum
TGTGTGTGTGTGTGTGTGTGTGTGTGTGTGTGTGTGTGTGTGTCATCTAAAAAAATTTCGGATTTGAATCATAATTAAGAATTCATCCAAAATTATTTACTTTCAAACTCAATTCTCAGCGCTTATTTTGAAATATTTTTGAAATTCAAAACCCTCGGAAGTTTCTTCAATCTATGTTGCCCGCAAGTCAAGTAAAACTTCGAAATCAGAAAACAGTCATGTTAATGGCCCAAGAAAATAAAACATAGATCAGAGAAAAGTTAGGAAATTTTTAAGACGAAGCTTACGACCACCCAGTAATTGCTTTAACCTGGCGATTATATTTTTCGTTACAAATTTTATTAATTTATTGTAAATTTAACAATTTTATTAAAAACTCATCCTTTTTGATTGATGATTTATCTACTTTCTTTGAAAATTCGTATTTTTTGGTAGAAAAATAATCTTGTTCGTGGAAATTTCCTTTTTTTTGTTTAAAAATTCAACTACTTCATTAAAAACTATATTTTTTGTTAAAGATTCATTATTTTAGTTAAAGACTCATCTTTCAGGTTAACAATTATACTATTTTGTTGAAAATCGTGTTTTTGGTAGAAAATTAATATTTGCGGGTTTAAAAATCAACGAGTTTGTAAAAAATTCGTCTTTCTAGTTGGAAATTGACCTTTTTGGTTAAAAATTTAACCACTTTTTTTCGTTAAGAAATCATCTTCATGATTGAAAACTAAGCTTGCTCTTTAAAAGTTTAAGTCTTTTTGGATAAAAAATTGGTGAGGGAAAATTCAAGGAATTTTGAAACTGCAGTTTTTCGGCCACCCTGCGCTATTCAGAAGATCACTACTCCGTATAAAAAATCTTAAAAGCAAAGAAAATAAAATTTTTCGTGAAAAACATCCAAAGAATTCTTTAATTAAAGTAAGGAAAGAGAATAATAAAGTACAGGTCTGGGAGCTATGAATTAAAAATAATGGACAGAGTCTGCAAATTAGGATTTAATAAGACAGTGAGCCTTGAAACTTCTGAGCTTACAGTTAGCAATTCTCGTGCTGAGGATAATTTGCTAAGACCAAAAATCCAGATTGAATAGAGGTTCGTTTGCTGGTTGACGGCATATTATTAAATGATTCGTGGGGATGGAAACCTCTATTTTCAGGCAGTGAGCATACCGGAAAGTATCGAATGACATCTGTTTGTGAATGGACCAATCACTGCAGGTAGTAACTTTCGACGAGATGTGACAACTTGCAATTATTTTCCATTGTCACCTGGAATTCAGGACGCGAAATGCCGCTACCTTGTCGCGACTGCTATCGAATCATGTATAGGTATTATAATTCTTCCATCCACTCTGATATGAATTTATATGCCAACAATCGAACGGAGACAGCAAATGTGCCTTTATTTCGCTTTCAATGAAGACTTTATTCTGCATTTAAATTAGGAAAAAAGATTAAGAAAATGGGGTTTCCAACTAATAAATAGTTAACCCAGCTAAACATTTTCTTCAGTGCAAGTCAAATTTAAAATTATCTTTAGTTACTCCGAGGGACTGAGTCCTCTTATAATAGAGTTAAAAAAATATGTTAATGATGCACGGTTCCTTTGTTCAAATGTTGAAAATATATTTTTTATGTAAGTTATTACAGACTTTTCAGGTATCTCACAAATTTACGGACATTTGGTGAAGATTAAACATAGATTTCCTGTAAATCTTTAAATAATTTTTGGTAAAGCATACATGATTTTCTATAAAAATTACACAAAAAAAATCATTCTCATAATTGAAATCTAGTATGTACAATTATACATTATGGTTGCCCTTTTAATTCACAATAAGATTTTTTGTTTTCACCATTTAATTTTATTTGAAATAAAAGAAAAATGATTTGCAAATATGAGAAAACTTTTTTGTCATGTGTGATTCAATCTCGGAATTATAGTTCTAAAATAATATACATAGCCTGTTCTTTTTCAGAATATGTATATTGGGAAATAATGTATCAGGAAATTCTAAACGATGCTAAATCCAACCAAATTAATTTCACAGGAGGAGAAAAAACCTTTCTAGAGGAAAAATCTGCAGCAGATAAAGAAAAAAATTTTTTGTGCAGATGGATGATTAACTACTAAATAAATGGATTAAACTTAAAGTGTCCATTTCTCTTATAATTCGACGTTCATTGTAGAATTTTAAAAGTATTTAACAAATGGAGGTATTCAAATCCAAATAATGAACTATATGAATAATATAACATATATACCAATAATTTAATCATTATTGTTCTTGATTTATTAAATAAACACAGATTTTTATCTATAACATCAGCGTAAGATAAACAGGTCAAGTCTGTCATCATTTCCAATAGATTATAAAATATTGCACACGTACCGCCACATATTTTTTTATAAAATGGTTGTTAAACTTATACATCCACCTACACCAAAATTTACTCTTAAACGCTTATAAATTGTTCCTTTAGAAAAATTGTTTGCTTCTCCTGTAAAATTTGGTTAATTTGACTTAGCGACATTTAGCTTTCCCCGCTTTGTTAAAAGTACTGGATAAAATCCTGTAATGACCACCTATAATCAGTTAAATATTATTCATACAATTCGAACATTGATATCTTTGGTGCAGCTCAAAGGTACTAAGGCCAACCAATCTCATTTTACAGAAGAGACAACAAAACTTTTTAGAGGAACATTATAGCGCGTATGGAAACAATTAAATATTTTGCTTTCGTTTTTGGTTAGGACTAAGAAGCTTCTGGTAGGTGCCAAAATAACTCTCGGCAAAGATGAGTCCTAAAAAAAAGTTTTTATTCTGCGCAAGGTCATTCGTGTATTAAAATAGGGAATAATAATAATAATAGATTTCTTTTCTCACTAAAGTCTCAAAAATGGCTATTTCTGATTCGGATAAGCGATGAAAAATGCATTTTGTACGATATATCCACATCTGTACGTGCATAACATAAAGTCAATGGAACAATGTATAATGTTTGCACATTTATGTTAAATTGACCGAAAATCATAAAATTTGCTACATTTTTCACATTTCTTATCATTACAAGAAAAAATTGTTATTTTTAATTCAAATGACGAACAAAGGTTCCATTGTATGTTGTCATATATATCTTTTCAGCACTGAGAAAAATGAATAGTTGGGGCTACCACCTTTTTATTAGTAAAGCTGGCCACCAAAACAAAAGAGCATATGTTTATTTTGATTTTCTCTTAACGAACATAATGCATAACAGCATTATTGTAGATTAGTGTTAGCATATTTAAATTGTGTTTAGGATAGTTTAAGTTTGATTAAACTAAAAAGAACCTAAATATGGGTCGAGGCAGGAAAAGAAATAGGTGTGAAGAAAATTAGTTGAAAAATTAACTTTTCTGATAATTTTAATATCCTGTTATTATCTTTTATTTGATTTCTTAACAGCTTTTTTATAAAAAATCTTTTATTTTAAAATTAGTTCAAATAGTGTAATATAATTTTTCACATGGAGTTCTACTATTGAAAATGTAAAAAGTTTTGAGTATAAAATTATTACGAAATTATTGGAGGACATTCAATAAATAGACTTTTCTTTTAATCAAAAAGTTAACAAAACTTATGTGTTATATTGTAGGGATAGGAATATATTACTAAGTCTATAACTATAAGGGACGGTGTACAAGAAAAAGAAATCCCAGAGAGAATTTGCAAAGTTACTGAAGCTTGCTGCCGAGAAAAATATTTTGAAAAAGTTCCAATTGCTTATCGAGAAAAACTTCACTAACGGTTTTAGGACCTCGGAGATTATCATCAGCAAAATTTGACACTCCGCGGAATGTTAAAGTGTAGAGATCCCGTTGAAACGAAAGCGGAAACAAAACATCGATTAATTAAATGGGTTTACTTATTTCCAGCTGACGAAGAAAACCTTCCTATTTCTAAAAAATTGTTGCTAGGATTTCTTTGTTTAGGTAAAAAGAGAATAGAAACTGTCCAAAAAAAGCTTTTAAAGAAGCAGCCTTTGAAAAATATAGCAGGTGCGCGACGTGTACATCATGTTAAATTATCGGAAGATATAAAAAAATGGTTGAAGAGCATTGTGAATCAATTCCACATCGAACTTCTCATTATAAAAGTCAATCTATGAACCTTAAATTTTTTGAAAACCCATCGCTGGATCTCAAAACTTTGTACAAATTATTCGAAAAATATTACTTAGAAAAACTGGGCATAAATTAACAATTAGTACAACTATCTATTTTAAATATTTTAACCATAATGTCGGCTTCACTTTCAAACTTCCTTGAATTGATGTATTCAATACTTGCTATAAAAATGAGACAGAGGAAGTGACAAGTGAAGACTTAATTAAACACAAAGAAAGTGCTCAAAGTTATTTATCATTAAAGAAGCAAATACTCTCTGAAAATACTAGTCTATGTTGCGAATTTGACTTTGCACAGAACTTACTCTTACCTAAATTACCGGTATCCGAACAATTTAACAAACAGTTAGTATGGCTTTTTTTATTTAATTTGCACATACACAACACGGACACAAGATACATGTTTTCTCTTCTTGAAGGGATTGTAAAAAAAGGAGCAAATACTGCATTCAATTTTATTCAGTACGCAATAATGAACGATTTAGATAAAGTCAAATTCAGCTCCATAACTCTATTTTTAGATGGATGCCCCGGACAAAATAAAAAATATACTGTGTTTAATTTTTTGCTTCTATTATCTATTCATTTGCAAATTTAAATTAGGTATATCTTTCCAGTTCGTGGACACTCCTACTGCCAATGTGATAGGAATTTTGGCACATATTCGCAGAAATAAAAAAGAAATTAGAGCGCATTGAAATACAGGATGAATATATGGAATTGATTCAAAAGGCTCGTTCCCCTCCATTTACTGTAATTATACGAAATAAAAAGATTTTATGCAAGATATTGAAAGAAGTTTCAAGGGCAAAACCCCTAAACTGAAAAATCTTCAAATTAGTAAAGCTTTTGTTTTACATTTTTTCCCCGATCGAAAAGTGGACTTTTATGATAATTATAAATTGGAGAAGGCAACTACTTTTTTGTTTACTACTATTCTTAAACTAAAAGACCTTCCAAGTAGTTTTCCACCTCGAATTGGACTAAAATCGGCTAAAATAATAGATATGAAAAGCCTTTTTAATTTTCTAAACAGCCCAGGAAAAGAGTTCTTTGAAAATTATTTTTCGCAAATTACTCAAAATAAATTTGCCGAAGACAACACTGAAGACAGTGATGAAAATAATTAAATTATTTATCAAGAAATCGTACAAGTTATTGTATAAATATTGTGTAAGTTTTAATTTTTATAATTTGTTATCACAAAATAATAAAGCAGTGTAAATTATAATGTGTTTATTATTATTTTTGTGGCTGGCTTGACCTTCCAATCGTCCGCTGTTATACAGAAGTTGATATTGCAGGACGAGCTAGCATGCGTATGGGACAGCGATGAGATCTTAAATCAATTGTGACTTTAAAACCATGAAACATAATTGCCTGATATATTCCAAAAAACATCCTTGAATTCTAAAAAAGTGTAGGTGACCGTCAATTTTAATTTTCTGAAAATACGTTCGACTCCCGAAGCGTTTGAAACTTTCAATATCTAATTTACGCCATGAGAAGAATAAAAATCGTTGTAAATTTTTAGTGACAAATAATTAAAATTTTATAAATACCGTTAGTTTCGTTATATGATGGAGCATATTTTCTGAAATTTTTATTGCAAGATTCCTATTAATGTAGAACTTATGGCGAGTCAAACAAAAAAATTCGTATTTTGCGATTGCAGAAAAAAGTAACATTTTCTTGATTATTTGCAAAACTAATAGTTATCACATTTATTTATAGGACGAAAAATATGCGCAATAAAATTTCCTAATGGGATATGTTATTGAAAAATTAAAATTCGATCTGAAAAAAATATGACCCAGGGGCCAACTAAAATGACGGCGTTTCGGGCGTATCCTCTTTTGATCACCAGCGGTTCAATTGTGTTCAATTGGCTATACTTTTTGTTTCAACGCGATCATACTCCGTGTCATATCTCTCTCTGTATATCCAATACTTCTTTTTTTTCCTTTTTAGAATTCCCCTATTGGGTACCTACCAAGTAAATGAAAAAAGATTCAAAAGAATTTAAAGTTAATCGGGAAGAGCCAGGATTTAAATTGGATTTGTGAAACTTTCCGGATTCATGAGTGTTTTGGTAAGTCGGAATTACGTTAAATCCCGAATGCAATAATTACAAGAAATGCCTGTTTATATCTTGAAGAATTCTCTAATTGGAATAAAGGGTAATTCTATGAGAAGAAAAGGGCTATTCTGTCGAATATTAGTGCGGGCTAATTTCAGAAATGGAATTGTGTGGTGTTTCTTAAAAATACTTTTGAATTCGAAGTTTTTTTTTTGAATCCTAAATTCGAAATAACGTTTCTTTTGTCAAGATCGAAGCCAGGCTCATTCGATCGCAATAAATAACCCGATCAGCCCCATCGTCTCCAGTTGGCTAATAACGTCGGAAGCAGAATGTTGGACTATGCGAGCTTGCCATCTTGCTTATTCGCTATGTAAATGCGTGTTCCTCTCGTTTCAAGTGAACTGATGCAACGCCATGACGCAGTTACACAGGTTGGCCGTTAAGGTACAACGTTTTACCCCTATGTCCGTGTTTAGTCACACAAGAGTGAATACCCGAAGACCAGGATTACTAAATCCAAGATCGACTTTATTTGAATATATCAAAATTAAAACATTCTAGAGTAAACAATTGAAGAATCTCAATTTTTACTTAAATGGATGTAAAAAAGTAAATAAATATGAATTTTGAAGAAAACTTTATTTTGTCGAAAAGTGGACTTAAGATTTAAGATTTATTTGTAATATATTAGTATACTTCATTCATTTAGTTTAAATTCTGTGAAATTTTAAAATAAGTTGAATCCTGGATTTAGTGATTTATATATTATTATATTTTTTTCCATTAAGATTTCTCTGCTTTAATTGAGGGTTTTTTGGGTCCGGTCCTTGAAACTGTATGATGCATGGTATGAATATATAATTTCTAGCCACGAATTTCGTACAATTTTCCGCCTACGTAATTACCCGCAGGACCGTAATTACAAACGAGCAGTACTGTATTTTGTAGTCCTTCCAGATAATTCACGTAGCCACACCCAATTTTAACGCTATCGGCCCACAGCATTTGGGTATAGTGGCCAACTCCATTGAAGTTTCTGAAAGTTAACAAATAAATTATTTAATATCATACAAATTCAGTATAAGCAATTAATCAACAAATTATTATTATTATTCATAATTTTGCTTGAAATGAATACTTTTATGCTTACATAACGTATTCGACCTGAGTAGAGTCAAAGAAAGCCACTTCGTCGTACCACATTTGAATTAAATCCTTTAGTTCTGTAGGAGTTTTTGCTGTAGTCCATGCCATTGCCACATTTTGGCCAACAACAAAATGACCTGAAAAAAATATAACATTTTTTATTACCTAATTATCTATAATTATTAGATAATATGTCATATGTTTCTCACTTAAATGATGTGTTATTCCAAAAGAATTGGTAATAATTTACTGGAAAATCATACCAACATATACACTCTACCTAGGTACAACATAATTGTGTTCCGGAAGTGACTAAAAGCGGGTAATTTTCGTGATTAAGCAAAAAATTTAGCACGTGCGCTTACAGCACTGGCCAACTTTAGATGCGTGTTTCTCGAAAAGCAGGGCTCCGAAATGTCAAATTCAAAAGTGCCCTGGTGAATCGCTTTTTAACTCTGGGTATTCTTTCTGGGCCTAAAATGTCGAAAATTCATCTAACTATAATGCCTCATATGCAAATCAATACAAAATGGAACCTTTCTCACGGAATAACACATATAATTTATTTAAAAGCGTTCATAATACTTACTAACGTCCCTGCACGAATCGTGTGCAAACTTGCACTGATTTGCCCATCTCTGTGCTACAAGTGCCAGCTCGTCATCCCAACCCTTGACAACATCAATACAAAATTTAAAGTAAATATAACAAATAAAAGCAGCTTGAGCTTGATAAAAGAGCTTGTAGGTATGTTTATCCTTTCAGTTAATATTATTTCACAATATTGTTTAACCTACGTGCATATTAATTTTTTTTAAGCAATATATTCTTAGAACACACCTCAATTTTATTAAATCCAGAAGTTTTAATAATTTTAAGCTCTTTATCGCTCAGCCTACGATTACACAGACCCACAATAAAAAGGCGTCTGAACTGTCTACGAGACTACTGTATCCTTAAATAATTTTGAGCCGCGGAATTCAACTCCGAACTCAGAATTTGGATTTACTGTAAAATGTTCCCCTAAACTAGGGGAAAAGTAAAAATCTAGGGAATTTTGGTATCTGCGAAGGTGATAATTGTAAAATAACACAATATATGTACTTTGCAGCTAATAAATTCACTTTTATGTATTTTAAGCCGCTGATACCACATAAGATCTCATAAATTACATCGAAAAACTTAAAATCAAGAGAATTATGGGACCTGCTAATGTAATATTTGTACGATGGCAAGGTGTTACGAATCTTAATGTTTATTGAGTAGCTGAATTCAAATTTGGCCTCAAAATCAATCTGCAGGGCATCATGTTTCCCCTAGCCTAGAGTAAATAGTATAAAATTGAGAAAAACTTACGGTTTTATGCGCAGGGTAGTTTCATATACTAAGGTTGATTAAAGTCTGTGAGTTAACATAAATTCTTCATCTATCGCAGGTCGCTTACAACGAGTGTAATCTTAGGACGTCTGCAGGACTAAAAACTGACATATATTTATTTTTTAGTGCCACCATTTTTCCCTAGCCTATGGGAAATAGTGGAAAATTCGGAGAAATATCAGGTTCTGATATCCGATTATATCAGATTTTGAACCAAATTTCGCGAAATACGAAAAAATTTTGTATCTATTTATCGTCTTTTGTACACGCAAATGTATTCTGCGTAAAACACTAAGATTATTTTTAATTTTTTACTTTTCCCCCAGGCTGGGGGAAATCAGAAACTCTGTAGAGACGTTCTGAGGCTACACCAGTACTATACGACCCGAGATAGATGAAGAATTTATATTTGCTGACAAAGTTTAATCACCCTTAGTGTATATAAACATACCCTTCGGAAACCCGTAAGTTTTCTCAATTTCATACTATTTCCCCAAGGCTAGGGGAAATATGATATCCTGTAGATTCATTTTGAGGTTAAATTTTAATTCAGCTACTAAATAAACATAAAGGTTCGTATCACATTGCTAGCGTACAAACATTGCATTAGCAGGTCTCCGAATTCTCTTGATTTTAAGTTTTCTCCTAGGCTAGGGTAAAAACTAACGTCGTGGGGAATTTCTGAGTTTCAGCGGTTTCAGCGGCTCAAAATACATAAAAGTGCATTTATTAGCTGTAAAGTACATATATTCTGTTATTTTGCAATAATCCCCCTCGCAGATTCCAAAAAAATTCAGCGGCTCAAAATACATAAGGATACACTAGTCTCGTACACAGTACAGACAACTTTTTTTGTGGGCCTGTGTTGTTTAACATTATTTTACATTGCAAAATCCAAAATTAAAAATATATGCAGTAAACAATTTTCCATTTTCTATATTGATTTTTTTAGAAACAAAGAAAACAAAATTCTAAACATTCTTTGCAATTTGAAAGCGTCATAAGTAATCCTAATTATCTAACTCTCTGAAGGAGGTGAAAAAGTACATCAAAATATGTAACCCGAAATTCTGATCATTTTAGGTCTTTCACGATTATGAAAATATTTAATCAGAACTAAATTAAATACGTACTGCAACTTGTAATTATGTCTTATATGACTGATAATTATTTGTTAACATAACACCGCCATGAAGTTGGTCCCCCGAAGTTTACATTTTTTAAATTTTTCTTTCACATACGTTTGTACGTTGTCTGTGCTGTTTGTGCATTAAATATTTTCGTTTGTACCCTCTTGGTTTCCCGGCTAGGGGAAAATCAAAATTTCGCTTCATCCCCCCGAAATTCAAATTTCTCACATCTTCTTTCCGCACACGTTCGTACGCCGTTTGTACTATTTGTGCATTTAATATTTTCGTTTGTACCCTCTTGGTTGCCCGGCTAGGAGAAAATCCAAATTTTGCGTCATCGATGGCACGAAATTTTGATTTTCACCTAGCCGGGCAACCAAGAGGGTACATATGAAAATATTAAATGTGCAAACAGTACAAACGACGTTAAAACGTATGCAAAAAGCCAATTCGAGGAGATGCCGCGAAATTTTGATTTGCCCCTAGCCGGACAACCAAGAGAGTACAAAGGAAAATATTGGATGTACAAACAGTACAAACGACGTACAAACGTATTTGAAACAAAAATTTAAAAAATTTGAACTTCGCGGGGTCAACTTCACCGGGGTTAGCATGAGCTACCTGCAACGATTGGCAAGAAACCAATAACCATTTAAAGCACGTTATAGATAATAAAATGTGCATTTAAGTCATTTATATATTTCAATAGATTCTCTTGACAAAGTGCAAGTAGAGTCTTTTAATTAAAAACACCTCTTAAAATTTTTATTGAGAATTTTTTGCATTATAACTCACAAGATTTGGCATAGTCTTTGCAGCTGGTTGTGGACCAGGATTTCCTCGTGTTTCTTTTCCGGAAGCCACTTTTTGCCTGTACTGATTGTGCGAAGTAACTATTTCATCTTTCTGTGTAGATGTAAGACCATACGTTTCTGCATTACACGCTATTTTGGTTGCATTCTTCAAGAAAACAGTTTTTATGTGTTAATTTTAATTTAAAAAATACGCTTGCTATTACATTATTCATTCCAGTAAGACATGCATGCATATAAAATAATACCATCTTAAAAATATGTTGACACGAACTTATCGTAAACTTATCTAATAATTTTACATCAAATATTTAGGAAATTTTTTTGGTAATATTTACTCTGTAAGTTTAAACTATAAAAGTTTAAAATAGGAGAAATACACTGTAAAACACCAAATAAATCCACGTGCACGTGAATAAGCACTAACTGACTAGCAAGGGGACCCAAATGTCCGCCTCTGATTAATTAGTCCTGAAGTATGTTTTATAACACAAAAAATAAGGTACATGTATTTTTAATACGTTCCCAAAATTATATTTAGGGAATGAAATCACCTTTCAAAGTTTTGGAATAATTGCTAGACAAGATTTTAACCCAGAAACCAGAGTATACTTTTCCGAAAGTTTTTGGTGCACTGAATTCTAATCTGAGGACCAAATTAATAAATTGGCTATGGTTTCTGAGATGTGCTAACCCGAAAGTGCAAAAATCGCGATTTTGGACTATATTTGAGGTTATGTAGCATCGCGACATTTCTTTTTCCAAAAAACTATTGTCAGCATCTTAAAGTACAAGTACTATGTAAGAAGCATAAAACGTTTTTATTTTCTATCCAATATTATAGGAAATAAATAAATTTCTGTACAATTTTGTATACCATACCCTAATAGCACGGAACGTTCCAGGAACGTTCCCTGAACGTGTAAAATTCCCGCCACTTGGGAACGTTCGACTGGAACTTTCAGAGAATAAATTGTCATTATTGTTATTATTATCAATAAATATCCGATAAACCGGAAGTAAAAGGTCAAAATCAGGGACCGTTCCTGGAAATTTCCACTGAAATATTGCTTTGACAGTATCCCGTGCAGAAATCGCCAAGTGTGTTCCTGGATCCACACTTGGGCCAGGCCGGGGCCCCTAGCCTGGGCCTAGCTTGAAAGTTGCAATGGCGCGAGCTTGGGCCCGGCTAGAGTAAAGTTCGTAAAATTGACGACAGATGGCGTTAGTATTATTCTGTTTGTTTACTTATTATATGATAGTTTCAAGTATCAAGCTTTACAAGTGGCAATCATTGCAAATAAAACCACAAAAATGCCTAAAATAAAAAGCACTCTGAGAGTCCGGAGGCTTTGAGCAATCGCAAGTATGCCATACTCACGCGAGGAGAGTCCAAGTAAGTACTTATATCAATTATAAATAATATTTTCACATTAAGATTGCACGTGACTTCTAACCTAAAATTGAGAACATTTTTTCGCTGAATTATAAGGCATAAAGATATTATTATTTATGTAATGATTTTGAAAACTTTTAGTTGTAAAAAAAATATGACGGACGTGAATGAAAAATAGCATAAGTGTAATAAAACATAAAAAAACATAAAGTAGCATACGTATCAGAAAAAGCCTACGGTATCTTCATTTATACTCATTTCTAGGTTTATAGCACTTTTGATAAAAATTGATTAATTTTCAATAAAATCTTTGTTCGTTCGAAACCTCTGTAAGTTAATATATTATAATAAAAAATACTTTTCCTTAATTTTGAGTTTTTAATAGGAAAATAAAGAATGGCAAAGAATCGAAAATAAACTGGAGCCAAGCCTGGGCCAAGCTGGACGATCTAGCCTGGCAATTAAACCAGGCCCTGGCGAGATTTGACGTTTTATTCGAACTTGGCCAGGCTACATCGCCAGGCCAAGGCCTAGTTTTTCCATGCTTGGGCCCATTTTGGGCCATGACTGAATTTCTGCACGGGCAGTTTATTCCCTTCGAATCAGAATGGGGATGCCTTATATCGGTAAACTGCGATGTTCTCTATTTCCGCAATGTTTTATGTTCTAAAGATAACATTTTATTACTACTATTAAACTACAACTGTTTCAATTGTTCAAGACAATAAAAAATCATTGTCTTCAAGTAAGAAAGAAAAATAGGACATCACGATAATGACAACAGTCCATTTTTATAGTAAATATATATAATATGTGTGTGTGTGATTTCGGTCGGGTGTCCGTCCGTCCATCGAACTTTTTCCGAAGAAGGGAAGTGAGGGAGGTAAACATAGGGTGAGTAGGGGACCAAAAGTATATAAGGAGGGGAGGTTTAAAAGAATTAAAATATTTTAGAGAAAATAATTTGAAAAAATAATTTTTTAAATTTTGTTTGAATTTATTTCTTAATAAAGATTTGATTAAGACTCGGCGCCTACCTTGAATAATTTTTTTCACACGTAGAGTTTTCCAAATTAGTATTTTTGTTGAAACAATGCGTATATTCAACGAAAAAAATAACTAAAAAAGTGGAAGCTTTATTTGCAAATATAAAAATATTTATTATTTGATTCAGTTTTTTTAATAACTTGTTTCAACTTACTTGGTACAAACACATGGTATGATCTGCACAAATATTGCAATAATTTTCTTCTGCACTAGACGGCACGAGAAACACAGCCATCATATATAAAACATTAAAATCGCGTAATAATACCATATTTTCACCTGTGCGTTTCACTTTGTGTATTTCCTAGTAAAACTACGAGCAGTTGTTACTCAACAATGAAAACACTGTGTTGCTGTATGCCTTTATATCCGCTCTGCCACTCACAGTTTGCCACAATTTTAGCAAGGGAATCCTATCAGCTGCAGTTTATCATAACTCGTAAAGCAAATATACTGACTATTTTACTTATATATGGAACACTTGGATGACAAGGATAACAAAACGAAAACGACGTACTAATTTTGTATAGTCTCTGATAATATTTCTACTTCCGCCAAATAATATCTTATTTTTCCTTGGTAAAAGATTTTCTTATCGGAAATTTGGAAAATAAAAATTCTTGCCTTATTAAAATTTCTTTATTGAAAAATAATTGTAACATTTGATTACATAATAAAATTACTATATTAAAGCCCTTAAGCTAGTCATTTATTTGAGGAATTAAGCTTTTCATTATATATTCATTATATTATATAATTCGAAAGTTTGCATTTTAAATAATATTGTACTTCAAACTACCAATGAAATAATTTTTTTATTTATTAAAAATTTAATTACTAACTTACAGCAAATAATATCAGTTCATGTAGATGCTTATAATTTTCACTTCTTTACCTAATATAAAACTCTATCACGATTTTATAAAATTGTTAAGAATTTAAATAAGCTATCTCGTAAAATGACTACCTTTCAACAAATAATGATTGACAAATCCTTAGAATTATAATTTTTCGATGGAGTTCTCTGAATCTAGGGGTATACTTTATTATTTCGTCCTTTATTAAAAAAATGATCAGTTTTATAACAATTGTGTGACAAAATATAAAAAATAAGAAATAATAATATAAAAGAAAGAAATCGATCGACCATACATATTTTTATTTATTACCCAAACAAACAACACTACTACACAGTTGTGAAAAGAACATCAGAATGTAAAAATTATTAATTTAACGTCTGGAAAACAATACATTATTAAATGGAAAACCTTATTGCATCGACTTCTTCCAGATCATTTATTCAGCCATGTACAAAAATGACGTTCCAGAATTAGACCGATTCCCTAATCAGATTATCTTAGGTCATTTCGCAGAAATTTATGGATAAAATCGAAAAATTTTTGAGTCATTAAAAATTAAAATTAGAATGATGAAAGTATCGAAAAATTACAGATACCAAAATAAAAATAAAAATATGTTCTGCTACTACTGCGTATGTTCTTTTTTTCTGTTAAATAGTGTTATTTATTTATAAAATTATCACAGATTTTAATTTTTTATATCAACGTAATCTGAGCAGGCTACGCCCATCGCCATGTCCGTTAAATTATTATATGCACAGGTAACGCCACCTATTTTTCGAGAGAATGTTGATCAAACTGATCCATCAACTTAAGCAAAAACATTTCGCTCATTCGCTTGTAAATTGTTCCACTAGAAAGGTTTTTTGTTTCGTCTGTAAAATCTGTTTGCCGGGACTTAACACCTTTAACTTCCCCTGAATGAATTGTTCATTGCTTGATAAAATCATATAATGACCGCTAAACTGTGACTTTAATGTTTTGAAATGTGTTATGTATTTAATTCATTTAGTTGAATATAATATTTGAATATATCAAAATACTAAATTTTAAAGTAAAAAAATACAAAATTTTAATTTTTCAGTGAAATAGATGTAAAACTGTGAACACTTAGGATTTTTGAAGAAAATTTGATTTTTCGACAATTAAACCCAGTGCCGTTTGATTTCCCTGCTTCAATTGGGATTTCTTTCCAATCAGAGGGTATAAATTGATATAATATTAAAATTTATGATCAATATTCAATTTTTTTAAATGTTTGTAAATATTTTTAAATCTTTGTAATTTCTTTAAATCTCCAGAAATGCCTTAAAGTCTTTTGAAATCTTTTGAATTTTCTAGAAATTTCATGAAAGATTGAAAAATCCCTAGAATTTCCTTTAAACCTTATGATGCATACGATAAATATTTAATGTATAGCGACGGATTTCGTACATTTTTTCGCCTATGCAATTACCATGTGTATAATACTGTGTTTATATAATATAATACTGTGTTTTGTATTCCTTTCTGATAATTAACGAATCCACATCCAATATTGGTGCTTTTGGCTACAGCATTTGGATGTAGTAACCAACTGCTTAGCAGTTTCTAAAAATTAACAAATAAATTAATCACAAGAAATGGTAACAATTTTTTAGAAAATAATACTTTAATATATGCTATACCTGGTTACAACATCCTTGTGTTCCAGAAGTAACCAGACGTGAGTAATTTTCATGATTAAATAAAAAATGTAATACGTGCACTTATATCCATCACCAAACTTTTAATGCATTTTTCTCGATAAGCGGATTTCCGAAATTCCTACCTCAAAACTGCCCCGGTGACTCATTTTTAATCTTGGCGATTCGTTCTGAGCCTAAAAAATCGGAAATTCATCTGACCTTTAATAAGGAATGACACATATAATGTTTTAAAGAGGCGTTCTTAATGCTTACTAACTTGCATGCACTTATCGAAACCAAAATGGCACTGATTGCCGCACCTACAAGTGCCAGTTCATCATCTAAAACCTTGAAAATATTAAAATAATACATACATTAAATTTAACAACAGACAAACTTATAGGTATTCTTTATTCATTGAATTACTTACTTCACAACATTTTTTACCTATCAGCATATTCATTCATAAAACTATATAATTGGAAGGTACCACGATCTTGTTACATCCAAAAGATAAAATAATTATAAAACATTTATTGTTTATGCTAAGATTATTTTACATTATTTTACTTAAAAATATGCAAAATCAAAGCTGTCTGCTGTAGACAATTTTTCATTTTCTATAAACATTTTTTTCAGAAATAAGGAACACGAAAACTCTCAATACATTCCTTGGAATTTAAAAGCTTCATAAGTATTACAGGGTAGACAAGCTGGGGCTTACCAAACAGTATGCAATCCGGCTTACACGCCAATGCTATTCGTCTGGGCGTGTATTTGAGGTTGAATACTTTTTGGTGAGCACCAGCTTACCCAACCTGTATTTGTTTCAAATTTATTTAGAAATTGAAAGTATATCTATTTATCCAACATTATTTTGTACTACAAATTCTAATCATGTCTAACATGACATTATAGATGAAAAAGTGCATTCTAGTCAATTATATTTCAATAGATTTTTTTTTCACGCTAAGCTTTTAAAAAATGCATTGCAGGAGAAACTCATAGAGTCTTTTAATAGCAAATACTCTTTCTATTCGATTGCTCATCACAAAATAAACCCACGTACACTTTCAAATATCTCAAAAAATAGGCACTCTCTGAAAAAATGTTATGAATAAAAATTTAATCTGAGGAGTACATACACTGATGTTAAAATCGGTTCCCCCACACCGCCCCCTTGGGTGGGGCTGGAAGCAAGTTCGAAAGCTTAAATGGGAACCCCTATTTTTTATTGCATATTCGGATTCTTTGGATAAAAATGCGTATGATTTGTTTCAAACATTTTTCTCGTTTCGAATTTTTTTTCACATTTTTTTTTCGAACTTGCCCCCACCCAGGGGGCGTTGTAGGGGAACCGATTTTAACATCAATGCATGTACTACTCAGAGTGACAAAGACACTGAAGGTGATCGCACAAGAAAATTCGTTGCCGTGCGCTGGTGACGTCTCATGGACGTGCCATCCGTGCACGCACCCATAAAGCCAACCAATCGCGTGCAACCTGACCTGCTGCAACGGTCCGCGGCGGTACTTGCTCAAGGACCATGCGAGCTGGTGTTGATAGCGGCATACGTGTGTGCGATGTTAGTGTTAAGACGAAAGCAGCACGACAGGTTGTATGATATTGGTTCGCTCTATGTATTCGTGCACGGGCGCAATGTCAGTGAGACGTCTCCAGCGCACTGCAACGGATTTTCTTGTGCGAACACCTTGAACGCGTCCTCCGGTTGTGGATAGGGGGTCCCTGTACCAAGGGCTTCTGCTCAATATGGTTACAAAAAATTAATAGGCCGTCGCGGACAATTCTCCAGGGGTGGTCCTCAAGGAATTAACCCTCAAGCGGAGGTGTGAAAACCGTGCCGAAAGCTGAATTGCACCTGGGTGAGGTGTCGAGAGCGGTTACTCTGGGATACCAGGCAACAAACAAAAACAAAACAAAACTTACCAAACATAGTTGTAGTAAGTGTGGCTCAAAGCAATAGAACGCGCAGGGCTCCTGACAATGAATCGGCCAACAATGCCGACCATTCTAGAGCTGGGGGAGCCAATGTAAATGGAGTCAATACAATGGATCGGCAGAATCTTGGGGCTTTTAGGTGAGAGGAGCGACAAAACCACGGCTTGCTAGGGTGCGAGAAAGACGCAGAGATATCGCACTTTTCGCATCAACGTCTGCGAAACCATGCCGAGGTACTCCAAAAAAGGGGCTATGTAAGGGGAGCGCCTACTCTACCAGAGACAGAACAAGCCAGCAGCAGAGAAGGAGAGGGGACAAGACGAACCGTGGGCAGGCATGCAGTAGAGGACGAGCGATGCTTTATGACTCGGAGAAACATGAACACCCAGGTTTCTCCCAAGCCTAAAGATCTGGCTGAAATTTATGAAGAGTTTCGTGGACAATTTTCCGAAGAATCTGACCTCTTGGCTATCAATTGTTGTATGTATAATGCAGCGAGAGCTTTAGCCGATACGAACCGTAAAACAAAACCAACGGTTGATCATAAGACCAAAAGACGCATGCATCAACACGCCATAAAAATAGGCTGGGCAAGACAGTACGCGTCCCGCATTCAGCGTGTGATTGACTATATAAGATCTCGCATGAATTTTACCGCTAAGGTTCGAAAGTTCGCGCGCAAACTCCGGATCCGTTATCACACACTTAACAAGGCAAAGCTGCTGACCATCAGACAGCATACTGTTAAGAGGATACGTATACTACATGACGCTAAGAGAAGTCTAGAGCGGAGAGAGAAGTGGGTCAGAGAAAAGCAAAAGTTTCTCTCTGACCTATCGCGACTCTTCCAAGAACCTCCAGATGCTGTCGACCACCCGCCCAAACTAGAGGAGGTCGAAGTCTTTTGGAGAAAAGTCTACGAAATGCGACATAGACTGGATGGAGACTCAGAGAACATGAATAGCTTCAAGGAGCTGTGTGATTCCCTCAAAACAACACCTGAGTAAGAGTGCCCAACCATCACTACCGAGGAGGTGAAAAAAGTATTGAGAGGTATGAAAAACTACTCCGCTCCAGGTCCAGATGGTATCATGACCATCTGGTGGAAGAAGTTTCCTTTAATCTATCACCATCTAACCCGTATTTTCACCTCATATTTGAAGTTAGAAGAGATAATTCCTGAGTGGTTGGTGGAAGGCGCACAGTACTCCTGCCGAAAATGGACAACTTAGATGACCCAAAGAATTACATACCAATCACTTGTCTAAACACACTGTTTAAGATATTTACAGCTATCCTAAATAATAAGATTGTTTGCACAATCGGGCCTGTGTGGCAGGACTTGTATGAACAACGCGGCTCAAAGCAAGGCGTAGCAGGATGTCGTGAAAACCTGCTTATCGATAGATGTATCTGCAAAGATGTAGCATCCTATCAGCGTGACCTATCGATGGCCTGGATTGATTACCGAAAAGCTCAAAGGTTCATCCGCAAATCGTGAGGTGCATAGAGAGATTGATACCACTTTGGAAAACCAGATTTACTATCTCATTTGGAAAAGTCGTGTGACAAATAACAAGGTGACTTTCCAAAGAGGTGTCTTTCGGGGCGACTCCATGAGCCCACTCCTCTCTTGCCTCACATTATTACCACTATATGTAGCACTTCGCAATTCCTAGGGGTATTTTCGCGGCAAACCTGCAAATCGAAAGCACAAGGTCACTCATGTATTTTACATGGATGATCTTAAGATCTCTGCTAAAAATAAAGAGCAACTACATCTAGCTCTAGGGATTGTCGAAAAATACACAAAGGAGATAGGAATGGAATTTGGGTTAGAAAAATGCGCCAAGGTTTATTTGAAGCGAGGAAAGCTTAATGGAATTTCTGGAGACCCTGAGCTCGTCGATAGAAGTGCTATACGACACCTTTGCGCTGAAGAGACTCATACGTACCTGGGCGTGCCACAGAGTCTTCCGAACTATCGGCGAGGAATTATTCTATTCATTTGGAGTGGTTCCATGGACGAGGAACGAGCTCAGGTCCCTTGATATCGCGACACGAAAATTTATGCACATGAACAAAAGCATGCATCTGAAGTCTTCTGTTCCGCGATTCTACATCTCACGCCGTCAAGGTGGTCGCGGAATATAGAATCTTGAAAGACTTTACAACAGGATTATTTTGGGTACAGCACATAGAGTCGCAAATGGAAGAAACCCTCTTCTTGAAATGGTCAGAAAGTATGAGGAAGTGGACAAATGAGCGTTTCTGTATAAAGCAGCGGAGGAAGCTGCTGAAACACTCGGACTTAACTTCAGTATCAGGGATGAACAGAATACACAAAATCTTATCTATCTCAAGTACTCACTCATGAAAGCCTGGATTCAGAAAGTACAGGAGAAAAACTTCCGGAAACAGCTCCTCGATAAAAGGATGCACGGCATCTGCCACAGGAATGTGGTGGATCAGTCAATGGCATGTGAGCTAAATTTTGCTTCCCTTACATCACACAGAAACATGAGATCCTGCATGAAAAAATGCGTGGACGTGAATGAAGCTAGAGAAGTATGCTAGGACAGTGAGGTATGGAGGAAAATAGTGAATAAAAAGAGTATCAGTAAAATGACTGACGCCGGGAACAAAAGAACTTGGATACTAATAGACCCAAGTTCGAAACCTCACAGGACGACTTTGTAAGGATCTTCACTTGGGGTGATTGCTAGAGAGATTGATCACCAGTCAGGCTCGGAGCAGTGTTGCGGAATGAACGTGTTATTTAAATAAATAGCACGAGAGTTTCAGATGAATCTAAAAATTCAATGGTGTAATAATAATATTATATTATCCTTCATGAATTAGTGCCTATAAACTTATAAATAATGGGCATATACTACCGATTAAAAGTTTGGGCACACCTGTTTTTTGATGGTGGACTCAGTTCTCTTCATTTTAATTGTGTCAGATCTAGCATTTTTTCTCTTTAAAGGATTAAATTCTCTCAAAATTCTGTATAAAATGAGCCCAGGATGAAGCCTATTTGTCTATTTTTCAAGTAGAGATTGCAATAATTGTGTAAATTTAAATGTTTTCGTACATTTTTAAATACTTCTGTGAAATTGGATATGTTTAAATGTTTCTGGAATCATTTTAAAGCTATTTTTCCACAGCATTCAAATTTCATTAGCATAAAGCAATTTTAAGTTCTTACACTGTAATAAGATTTTTTTTTAGATTTATGCTCATAACGGTATTGTGATTCTGGTGAAAGATAGCTTGAATTCTCACACTGCTATAGGAATTTTTTGAATATTAAAGCTCATAAACTTTTGCGATACTGTGGAAAAGCGTCTTTAAAATAAGCCTAAGAACATTAAAAAATATCAATTATTTAGGAAGTTATTAAACATTGAAGAAAATATTAAAATGTGCCCTATTCTTCCAATATCTACTTAATAATAAAAGATTTGATTTTATCCTGGGCTCATATTATAGGAATTTTTGACAGCATTGCCTTATTCAAAGAGAGAAAACTTTAGCTCTGACATCATTAAAATTAAGAGAATTTAATCAGTATTCGAAAAAGAGGTGAATTCAAACTTTTGACCGGTAGTGTACTGCGAACAATTGTTTGTATATATAATTATAGATAATGAGCTGCTTCCAACCATTCTAGATTCTAGTTTTACTCATACAGCTACAAATTTTACGATAACCACCAAAGTAAAAATGCTTCGACTTGAGTTCGACTTGGTGATGTCTTCAGTTCGTCTCCGAGACATCGATGTCTGGCTGTGGATCAAAACTGAGTCGATACATATACCTTCGTCTTAAGTTTATGATCACAAGAGATTAGATAGCGTTTACATGTCTCAAATCGAGCCTTGTCTTAGCTGAGACGACGTTTACTTGTCTCAAGACGAGCCTTGTCTTGGCTAAGATGGTCCATCCTTTTTCGTCGCATAAATGAAATTAAAATGGTTGAATACAAAAATTTTAATTTTTAACAAACCATAAGATACAACATTTTAAGTATCCTAGTTAAACAAGTATAATACAGTTTATGACAATCAGAATGACCCTTTTTTTAGGGAAGGTATACGCTTGAAGTTATAAAACGCTCGTTTTGTAGTCATAAATATGTGACACAAGACATAAATATATTTCTTCAAAACATATGAAGTTGTCTCTAAGACATAAATTGAAGTCTGTCTCCGTCTCAAAACTGAGACAAGCTCAAGCCGACCTTTTCAACTTGAGCGTGTCTTGATTGGGGGCAATTCAAGTCGAAACCAAGTCGAAGAACTTTTACTCTGGCAGTATTTCTTGAGTTCGTAGAACCGTCAACCTGACGTCTGGCCTTATTAAGTTACTAATTAATAACCAAGCCTCAATTCCTCAACGTGCTCCAAATATTCTCCATCTAAACTCTATTTCAAAGATATTAATCAATATTCTCTGCAAATACACGTCGGACCATTACAAAGTTGATAGTCAATTGTGAAAGTATCTCAATTCTCAAAACAAATACAGATACAATCGTTAACCATGTGAATTAACTACCTTCTTGGGTCCCTTCAGTCGCTTCATTCTGATAACAAAATTGACTAAAATTTACTAGTCCAGTCATCATATATTTAATCGATTTCATGAGAGTCCCATGACTTTTTCCTTAAGCCCTTAATTTGTTATACACTATAACCTTGATTTAAGAAATCCGGCTTTACGAGGACCCTAGAATTTCAGTCTTCGGAATTTTAGTGACACAGGAACCGCGCGACCAAACAAGTAGTGGTACTAAGTCATCACGCAGAAAATAATTCTTCATAGGTTACAGGATTTTTAGTTAAAAAAGAGACAGCATAGGTTTTCTGTATTGATTACCTAATTTTCTTCAGAATTTACCAAATTTTCAGTCATTTTATAAATTTACAGATATTTTTGGTATCATTCACAGACTTTTTGATTATATCAAATCTATGCTAACTCTCTTTTTACTGAAAATCTAGTAACTTTAGCAGAATTTTTTTTGTGTGATGCGTGACTGACAGTGGCATAGCGAAAAATCGGACAGTTCCCTTAAAGCGTTAGTTGTATCAGCTGTTAGCATGCATCCAAATACAACAGAAATGGTTTATACGGTCCTAACCGTTTACGTTTGAATTCCATGTATTTACGATGAATACCAATGCAAACTATGGCATTCCTTTTGCCCGAAATTTGCCTAAATCCAGGTTCCAGTGTATCTTGCTTTGAAAATAGGATAATAGGACCTACAAGGAGGTTTTAGCATACTTTAAAAGATTTTAAGAGATATCTAATTTATATGGTTTGCGAAAATATCAATAATTTTAAGGGATTGTAAAGTCTCTCAAAAAAGTATTTTAATAAATTTATCAGGTTTTCAAAAAATTTCATATGACTTCAAACAGTTTAAGGGATTTCAAGGAACTTCAAGAAATATCGTCAGATTGTACGTAATTTAATGGCGGTTCAAGGGGTTTTATAATATTTTAATGAAGTTTGTAAAAATTGATTTACAATGCTCCAGATATTTATAAATATTAAAAAATATTAGGAAGATTTTAAAGAAATTTTGCAGATGTCAGGATATTTTAAGATTCCAAGAAACTTCAACAGATTTGATGAACTCGAAGAGATTTCAAATTATTTTCAAGATTTTAGGGTATTTTGAAAGATTCTAAGGAATTTTTTAAAGCTTTAAAATGTTTTAAGGCTTTTAAAACATATCAATGGATTAAAAAAATGTCAACGAATTTTCTTGGATTTTTTATGACTTTAAGGGATTTAAAAGCTTTGTATGCAATTTTAAAGAGATTTGTGTAGAGTATCAGAATATTTCTAAAGATTGTATAGGATCTATAGGGTTTTAGGATCTTGTAAAATATTTGAAGTGGTTTTTTTTGTATGGGATTTTAACGAATTTTTTTCGATTTTCGATGATTTGATTAATTTTAAGGGATTTTAGCGGCTCTTAATGAGGTATTTTAATGGATTTTTAAGTATCTGAAATGATTTCATTGCTGTTTGAGTATTTTCAGAGATTATAAATAATAGCATCGGATTTTATGTAAGTTCGCAGGTTTACAAGGGATTTTATGATATTTTAATGAAACTTAAAATAATTTATTCGCAAAAATTGAGGAATTTCAAAGCATTTACAAAATTGAAAGAGATTTTTAATCCATATTTTATGGCATTTCCAAAGGAGTGGGAGGGGAGGGAAAAACTTGGCAAAAGTGTAATACATAATTTATGAATGGCCCCTGGATCAATTATGACTCATCCAAATTGAAAACAAAAATAACAAAAGCCTTCCATTTCTGTTCGGTCTATAAAAATTTATTTTACATAGTATATTTCTAATGTTTAGTCATTGAATTTGGGATTGAATTAGCGATTAGATATAGGATGGCAGTTGTTACACAACAGTATTATTAAAAAATGTATGTATGCATTATCCATATCATTTGAATGTCGTTACTTGATGTAAAGTTTATATAAAAAGTAACCAAATTTTTTCCTGCAGTCACCTGATTCCTTCATCAAATAATTAAAAACATCATTTAATATTGATTTTATCAGAGTTGTCCAAAAATAGGCTCAAACTTTGGGATCAATAGTGAAATTTGACTGATTCTTAAATGTTAAACTTTAAGAGATAAATCATTATTTGTAAAATATTTTCTTGAATTCATTTATTTCGAACGGCATATACTTTTGATAAAAGATAAAAGAATTGTTTTTGCATGAAGTAAGACATTTCTTAAATTGCTTGAGTATATGTGTTGATTTGAAGTTTTTTGTACATCTTTTCCTATCTCTTTATTTTGTACCGTTTTTTTTTCTGTCTGTACTTTTTCTATCAAATCTTGATTTACAATTTCCTCTTCATTTTTGTCTACCGGTTCGTAAATCTTTTCCTCCATGTAATTACCTTTAGGACCATAATTGCAAACAAATAAGGCACTTTCTTCTTTGCCATTTAAATATTTCACAAATCCGCAACCAATTTTTGTAGTTTCGGCCCATAACATTTGGGTATAATGACCAACTCCTTCAAAATTTCTGAAATATAATAAATAACAGTTAATTTATTACGAATTGACAAATTAGATATGATAATCAATAATATGAGTATAACGATAGTATTATGTTTCCTTACGTAACGCTTCGAACTTTATCTGAATTAAAGAATTTTACTTCCTCGTACCACCAAGTCACCATTTCTTCAAATCTTGCGATTTTTGATCTTGTGGTAGTCTGTTCTGCAACATTTTGTCCTACACCAAAACGTTCTACAAAGGGAGAAAAAATAGAATTTTACGTGTAGGACGAAAATAAATAAATTATTATACTTACTAACATTTCTACACTTGTCATGTGCATATTGACATTGATTGGCCCATCTTTGTGCTACAGTTGATAATTCATCATCCCACACCTTAAAAACGAATAAAATTTTATAGTTCACCAAATCTACGCTTAAAATAAATATAAAATGAAAAAGTAGGTTTTTTTAATTATCTGAATTATTTACTGACAAGATTGGGCATATTCTTCGCAGGTGGCTGAGGACCAGGATTTCCTCGTTTTTCAAATCCGGAAGCCACACGTTGCCTGTACTTATTATGCACGTTAACTATTTCATCTTTTTCTTGAGGTTCAAGCCCATAGGATTTTGCATTACAAACTGGTTTTGTATTCTTTGAAACAAAATATATAGGTACTTAATTTTCAATAAATAAATTCTATTAGTCATTAATGGTATTTATATCCATAAATATTTACACGCTTCATTACTTACTTTAAACAAACACATAGTGTGATTTGGACAGATTTCACAATAATTGTATTCTGCTGCAGCGAACAGAAAAATTACAAAAATAAAAAAGAAACTATAAAATCTGCGTAAATTTAGCATTTTTCAACTTTTGTGAGTTGCACTACTTTACTTTCCGCTTTAAGTACTTATTCGACAATTAAACTGCCTTCTAGTATCGTTCTTTTATGGCACTGCATTCACGATTTATCGTAAATCTATCCAGAAAGCCTTATCGGAAAAGTTTTCCTAATGCGACTTACTTAACAATTTTATTTTCATTGTTTAAAATAATTCGAAAAATTGAAAATTGCATGCGTAAATAAGCCAATAATAATTCATTTTCATCTGCGAGATAAATATCAATATTAGACAAATTATTACGGGGTTGATGAAAAACTACGTCACGCTATTGTTAACACTTTTCCCACCCCTCCACTTATTCATCAAAGATTATCTTGAATCCCCCAGAGTGACGTCACAAATACGAAAACCCACGCACTGCCCCATTAGGCAGAAATTTTTTCTTTGATAACCTTTCATAAACGCCTAAAATAATACACAAAACATACATACATACATACATACATACATAATATCTGAACAGACTTCCCTGGGTGGAGATTTCTGTAGTCCGCCGGAGTTCAATACCGGTGCAGTACTGGGCCGGTATTGGTCACCAGTACAAGTAATCGGCAGTATACATATTTTAAAAATTATTAAAGAATACGATTAAACATATTAGCGCATATGTTCATAAATTTCGACAAGCAATCGCAAAACGATTTTTTTCATATTTTATAAGAAAAGAATTCTAAGTTGCATCTTCATGAAAAACTGTAAATTTTCAGACAAAATTACATTTTATGTCATTCTTAAATATTATGAACTATTCGAACGACATTATAAGTAAGACCATTATTATTTAAGTACTACTAAGAAATTTTATTTTTATTTTTTTATACCCTTTTTGTCATATCGTTAAAGTATAGAAAATTGAGTTTTAAAGTTAACCAAACAGTTTGAACGAAATTTACATTTTTGAAATTATAAACCATCTTCGGACGATCTGCAGTCGTATTATGATGATGGAAAAAGTAGATGCGCCATAAAAACGAATAAATGATTTTTTATCATTTTTTCAATTAATTCTGGCATTTTAAGTACAATCTGTACTAGGCCAGTCCTGTATTTCCGCCTGAGTCACATCCCAAAATTCTATCAAATCTGAGGAACTGTGGTGATATTTCCCGAACATAGGGGAAGATTGCAAGTAAAAATATGTTACATTTTTAACAAAATAGTTGTATGTTTAAACAAAGAGATTAATTTTCTACCATAAGGTTTGAATTCTCAACGCAAAACTTGAGCTTTCTATCTAAAAAGACAAATTTTTAAGAATACAGTTGACTTTAAAACCCGAAGAGATAAATTTTTAACAAAGAAAGATGAATTTTTAACTAAGAAAGATGATTATTTAACCGAGGACGTAGTACAAAATTTAGGAAACAAAATTATAAATTTTCGGTCAAAGAGTTACATTTACAATCAACTAAATGAAATTTCAAGCAAGTGCGACGAATCTTTAACCAAATCGCTGAATTTTCAATAATTATAAGTATAATTTTGGATCATTCATAAAAAATAGTTGTATTTAACTACATAGTTGAAATCTTGAAGTACAAAAATTAATTTTCCATTGAACAATTGAATTGTTAACAACAGTTAACCTTTCAAGCAAAAGGGGCGAATTTCAACAAAATGTGTATTTTTAACAAAATGTTTAAATTTTTAAACATAAAAGACGAAATTTTGTATAAAACAATTGAGCTTCTAATCACAAACAATGAATTTTCTATACAAAAGACCATTTTCAACAAAATAATGAAATTGTCGAAAAATTGTTTACTCATTAGAAAAATTGTTGGATTATCAACCTACAAAAATGAGCTTTCAACCAAATGATTAATGTTTCAACTAAAATGATGAATCTTTAACAAATAAAATGAGTTTTTAACAAATAAATTCAACTCTCAATCAGGTACTTTAATTTTAAATCTAATAATATTATTTCTAAAAAAAATATTTTAAGTTTACATAAAAAATAGTCGAATTCAACGAAAAATTTGAATATTTAACGAAAAACATCAGTTGATATTTCAGCACAAAAATATTTTTGTTTTAAATAAAATACAATTAAATTCTACTAAAAAAAGAACATTTTTTAACCAAATTTTTGAATAATAAACCAAAAATATTAATTTGTAACCATTCAGCAGCATTTTCTCATAAAAGGGTCAAATTTCTACCAAAAAGATGAATTTTCAACAAGAGGGTAGTTTCAAAGAAAATAATAGAATTTTTAACACAAAATATCTAAACCAACTTTTTGTAGCAAGACTCCACTTCTTTCTCTTCTTTTTCCATCCTTTGATTTAATTTGAAAATTTTAAAAAGTTTTCCTACTTCGGTCTTACGGTCCAATTTTAACGAACAAAAAACAATTAGAATCGTTTTTTGTTTGTTAAAATAAGACCGTAAGACCGAAGTAAGGCTACCTTTTTAAATTTTCAAAGTAAATGATAATCTCGAAAACTAATTTTCATTTCTCGTAGCCAGAAAATAGTCTTTATGAGCTAGGAAATTTCGTGATAAACAGGATTTATTGTCACCGAATGAAAACACATGCTAAAGTCTGATATGCCGTTGTTCACCTCTTTA
>JAAAKG020166672.1:0-54679 GCA_010014905.2 Druon quercuslanigerum
GAGCTCCTGTCTTAATCTGCGTATTTTATGATTTGCAGAATAATTTTTGGTTTCAAGAATAATTTGGATTTTCAAGAAAAATTATTGGTTTCCAGAATAATTTAGAGTTTCCAGACTAATTATTATTATGGAAACCAAAAATTATTATCTAATATACTTTACTCACAATATTCATCTTCCATGGATAGAAAATGAAACTATTTCTTCAAAAATTCAGCTTTGAAAATAAAATTTGTCGTTTTTTCTTTAAAATTCCACCCTTCTAGTACAAATTTAATCCTTCATTGGTAAGAATGCTACTATTTGGTAGAGAATTCAACTTTTTTTTTTAAATCACCATTTTTGGTTGAAAAAATTCATCTTTTGAATAAAAAATTTAATTTTTCTCTTTAAAACCATCTTTTTCGTTTTAGCTTTCATATTTTTATCTTTAAAATCAACTGTTTTTTTAAAATGGAAATTCAACTATTTAATATTTTTTTATCCTAAATAAAAATTCAGCTGTTTGAAGAAAAATGTTATCTGTTTTTAAAAAGAATGCAACTGTTTGGTAGAGAATTCAACAATTTTGTTAAAAAGTCTGTTTTCGTATAAATGTGATTTTTTAAATGAAAATGCTACTTTATAATTAAAATTTAATCTTCTTTACTCAAGTGTCCAATTATTTTTTTCAAAGATTTGGTTTCATTCGTTTTTAAGATTGATCTCTTTGAGTTGAAGATTCTCCTTTTTTGGTAAATAAATAATTTTCAGGGTTTTCAATTTAATTTCTGTCGGGTACAAATGCATCAGTTTCGTGAAAAATTAATTAGTTTTTCCTTTAAAGTTCGACTATTTATAAGAAAATTAACTTATTATTTACAATTCTTCTTCGAAAAAAAATTTAACTATTTTTTAAGATTTATTTCCACGACTCATCTTTTTCAGAAGAAAATTTATCTTTTTTAAATAAAATGCAACTGTTCGTTTAAGAATTCAACTCTTTTTCGAATTTTTGTCTTTTTCATTTTAAAATTGACCTTCTTTACCAGATATTACATCTTTCTTGATTTTTTTCTTTTCTTTTGTTTAAAAATTCTGCTACTTTGTTGAAAATTGAACTATTTTAAAGAAAATTTACTTTTAAATTAGATTGAATATTTTGGGTTTAAAAAGAGAACTAAAATTCTTACTGGATGTAAATTCAACTATTTTTTGAAAATTTCTTTTTTTATTTTTAATTAAAAGATCATCTGTTTAAAGAGAAATTTCATCTTTCATGGATGAAAATGCAACTTTGTGATTTAAAATTCAGTTTAAAAAAAAATTGGTAGTTTTTTTATTTAAAATTCATCTCTTCTAGTACAAATTTCTTTCTTTATGGATAAAAATCCAACTATTTGGTGGAGAATTCAACTATTGTTTTTCCAAATCATCATTTTTGGTAAAAAAAATTCATCGTTTGAATTAAAAATTTAATTTTTTCGTTAGAACCATCTTTTTCGTTTAAAAATTCATATTTAGATCTTGAACAACAACTGGAATATTTTTTGAATGGAAATTCAACTATTTACATTTTTTATGTTAAATAAAAATTCATCTGTTTTAAGAAAAATGTTATCTGTTTTAAATCCAAAAAAAATGCAACTGCTGGTAGAGAATTTAACCATTTTTTTTAAAAGTCATCCTGTTTAGTTAAAAATTCTTGTTTTTAGATTAAAAATTCAATTTGTTACGTAGCGACTTATTTCTTTATTTTAATATTTGAAAGACAAGTGAGATCTTTTTAAACAAAAAAATCAACAATTTTTTTTTCCATTTATCTTTTTGATTTGAAAACCATCTGTTATCCTAGAAATGTAATTTTTAAATAAAAATTTTTTTGTTAAAATTGATATCTTTGAGTTGAAGATTCTCCTTTTTTGGTAAATAAATAATTTTCAAGGTTTTCAGTCTCATTTTAATTAGGTAAAAATGCATCAGTTTCGTGAAAAATTAATTTTTTTCTGAAAAGTCATATTTTTTGTTTGAAAATTTAATTGTTGTAGAGAAAATTCGTCTTTTGACTTAAAGGTTTAAAAATTTTGATTTAATTTAAAAAAAATTTTAAATTTAGATATTTACGATTCAAAGTTCTACGAGTTTAAAAAGTTACAATTAATATTCACCAAAACTTTAAAAAAATATTAATTTAAAAGGTATTCAATTTTCAAAATTTATTTTATAAATTAATTCAATTTATATTTTTGTTAGAAACGTGCAGAAAAATTTCAGAGATTTACAATCACACTTTTTTAAATTAAATATTTGTCTATTTTTAAAAAATATAAAACAGTTTTAATTTGGATGATTTTATAAATCAAAGCAAGGACAATATTTGGTGAAACTGGTAAAGATTAATATCTTAGCTTTAGATTAAAATTGTTTAAACAAATTTTATTTCATTTTTGTAGTCTAATTATTTTTGTTAAAAATAACCGATTTGTGATAACAAAAAAAGGTAATATTACATATTATTTTGCAAAGTTGTGAATATTTTTATAAAAATATAATTTTTAAATAAAAAACCCTAAAAACTATTTATTTAAACTAGTAAGCCTTTTTTGAAACCTAATATTCTTTTTTTTATGATTACCAATTTCTCGTAGAAAAATATAATATAACATAAATTTATTATTCTACAAAAAATAATCGATTTTTTAACGAAATGCGTGATTTTTTAACGAAATAGTTTAACGTTTGATTAAGAAAGATGAATTTTCAACCAAATTGTTGAATTGTTAAAAAAAAACAATTTTAATTCAAAAATGTAGCAGTTAAATTTTGAGTTAAAGAATTTAATTTTCTACTAAGCTGAAGAATTTTCAACTTTGATCCTAAATCTTCAAATGGAATAGATACCTACCAAGAAGATGAATTTTCAGTCATGAAAAATAATTTTCCACAAAAAAAAGAATTTTGAACAGAAAAGATAAATTTTCAACCAAAAATAGAAAACGTCAATTTTTCGTTGAAAATCCAATTCTTAAAAAAAAACGGATTTTTAGAAAAATAGAAATTTTCTAATGGAATAGTCAAATTCTTAGTAGACAAATTATATTTCAACAAAGCAATTTTATTTTCAAAAAAAAAAATAAAACTCCTTTTTTCTTGATAAGTCAACTGAAATCTTTTTCCGATGAAAAATATTTTTTCTGAAAATTTATCTTTTTGATATTAGAGATCATATTTAAGAACTCTTGAAAACAAAATTTTAACGAAGGAATTTAACATTTAACTGCTAGTTTTCGAATTTTTGTAAGTAAAAAAATATAAATTTGCATCGAACAATGTAAACAAATTTTCTATGATTTGGAAAAGGGGACTTTTAAATTGTGACGAATTCTGACTTGAAACATGTATTTTTCAAACTCCTTCGTTCTAAATCCGAAAATAACTTTTTTTTGATATCCTGTTTAATTAAAAAAATTCCCTGTTCCAAACAAAATTATATTTCTTGAAAGAAACTCCCTGTCTTAAAATAAAACGAACTAGAACTGCTGGTGCACGCCGTTTTTCAGCTCAAGGGGGCAAGACAGGATTTCGACTCTCGCCTCGTAAGGTCCGCGCTGCGCGAGGACTCAATCGAGTATACTGCGCAATATTATGCCTTCCAATTGAAAACGGTTACCGCGACCCTGTTTGTTAAAGTTTCGATTCGCTCCATTTAGCAACAAGGCTTTTCATTTTTTATAAAAACTTTCCCAAGAAGAAAGTCTAAGTTAAGTAGAACATTTTAGTTTGAAAACCTGCAAAATCCTTATTAGTTTAATTTAATAACCTACTCTTCTTATTATGATCAATAAAAAACTAAAAAATATTCTATCACTTTAAGAAATTCCTTAATTATTAAAAAAAAGCTTCTAAATGACCCCGAAAGATAAGACTAATTACAACAAGTGTTAACGATAACATGAACGATGGTTGCCGGTAAAATAAAAAATTTTGAGGAGTTTCTAGATGATAATCACTTTGAAGGGAAGCGGGTCGCGTGTCTTAAGACTGTACTGAATATTCAGAATTGCAGACACTGGTATGGCGTCGCCTAGTTAATTTCTCGGGGGCCGCAAGACTCGGTTTTGATAAGTGGATGAAGAGGCGACGACTCGTAATAAACCGCCAGCTTTTACGAGCTCCGGCACAGCAGGAAAAAAAACTGAACAAAATTACGTTGTGCATATATCTCTAGGTAACTATGTTTATGTCCATGAGGGTATACAGTATACATTCATTCAGCTTACGAGCAGTGTTCTGCTGCCGCCGGCGATGGAGGAGGTTGGCTCGTGAAATAAAAGGAGAATAATACCGAAAAAATTCTGAAAAAAGACAGAATAGGTATGAATATTCAAACAAACAGCGAGGAAGTCACTATGTCCAATCCGATCCGGACTTATCCGATCCTATTATGTCCTATCCCATTCTATCCTAATTCTGTTCTATTTTGTCTTATCTTATCTGGTATTATCCGATCCGGAACCTATCCTGACCCATTCTCTCATTTTCTATCCGATCACATCCGATATTACCCGAACCGGTATTATTCATTCCTATTCGTTCTTATACGTTCCAATCCCATCCTGTCATATTCGATCCGATTGAGTCCCTTCCGATCCGCTATTATCCGATCTTATTTAATCCTTTTCTAATCCGGTATAATTCGATACTATCCTAATATTCCGAAAACATTATATTACATCCGTATTTGTTTTATCTAATCCGACTTTAACCACTACTATTCGATACTATCCTAACTTGTCTGATCTGGTCCGTTGTTATTCAATCCTATACGAACCTATTCTATTACACTTGATCCTGTCTTATCCAATCCGGACTTATCCGATCCTGTCCAGTCCTATACAACTCTATATGTTTCAATTCTATCCGGTCTTATCTTATCTGGTATTATCCAATCATATCCAATCCCATCCTGAGTCATTCTATCATTTTCCATCCGATAACCTCTTATCTGATCATATCCATTATTATCCGAACCAGTATTATTTATTCCTATTCGATCCTACCATAATATATTCTATCTGCTTGTATACGATTCTATCACATCCTATCATATTCGATCCGATTGAGTCCCTTCCGATCCGGTTATATCCGATCTTATCTAATCCTATTCTGCTCTATACTATCTGATACGATCTTATTCGATCATATCCCATAACATCCTATTGTATCTAGCCTATTCTAATCCGGTATTATTCAATCAGATCCTAACATCCGATAAGAATATATTGCATCCGCTTTTGTGTGCTATAATCCAACTTTAACCACTCATATACGATACTATCCTAACTTTTCTAATCTGGTTCGTTTTTATTCGATCCTATACGTACCATATCATATTACACTTGATCCTGTTTTATCCGATCCGAAATTATCCAATCCTATCCTGTTCTATTCTATTCTATCAAATTCAATTCTATTTTGTCTTATCTGGTATTATCCGATCGGGAACCTATCCTGACACATTCTCTCATTTTCTATCCGATGAGATCTTACCCGATCATATCCGATATTATCCGAACCGGCATTTTTCATTCCTATTCGTTCTTATACGATCCTATACCATCCTATCATATTCGATCCGATTGAGTCTCTTCCGATCCGGTATTATCCGATTTTATTTAATCCTATTCTGCTCTATACTATCTGATACGATCTTAATCGATCATGTATTATCTAATCATGTCCTATTGTTTCGTGCCTTTTCTGATCCGGAATTACTTGATCCGATCCTAATATTCCGATGACATTATATTACACCCGATATTTTTTATCTAATCCGACTTTAACCGCGCCTATTCGATACTATTCTAACCTGTCTGATCTAGTCCGTTTTTATCGATCCTATACGAACCTATTATATGACACTTGATCCTGTCTTATCCGATCCGAAATCATCCGATCCTGTCCATTCCTATCCAATTTCATCCGTTTCAATTCTATCCCGTCTTCTCTAATCTGATATTATCCAATCCTATCCGATCCCATCCGATCCCATTTGATCCCATTCGATCTTATCCTGACCCTTCGTATCGTTTTCAATCCGATAGGGTCTTATCTGATCATATCCGTTGTTATCCGAACCGGTATTATTTATTCCTTTTCGTTTCCACCAAAATATATTCTATCCGCTTTTGTACGATCCTATATCATCATATCATATGCAATCTGATTGAGTTTTATCCGATCCAGTATTATTTGATCTGATATAATCCTATTCTGCTCTATACTATCTGATACGATCCTATTCGATCATATATTATCCAATAATATCCTATTGTATCTAGCCTTTTCTAATCCGGTATTATTTAATCCGATCATAATGTTCCGATAACATTCTTGTACATTCGATTTTCTTTAATCTAGTCCGACTTTAACCGCTTCTATTCGATACTATCCTAACATGTCTGATATGAGCCATTTTTTAGTTCTTATAAGAACCTATTATATTATATTATATTAAACTTGATCCTCTCTTATCCGATCCGGACTCATTCGATCCTGTCCTGTCCTATCCCATTCTATCCTATTTGGTTCTATTTTGTCTTATCTTATCTGGTATTATCCGATCCAGAACCTATCCTGACCTATTCTCTCATTTTCTATCCGATCAGGTCTGACCCTATCATATACAATATTATGCGAATCGGTATTATTTAATCCTATCCCACCCTGTCCTATTCTATCCGACTTTGTGCCTTTCTAACCGTTATTATCTAATCTTATTTATTCCTATTCTCCTCTATACTGTCTGATACGATCTTATTCGATCATATCTTATCTAATCATTTCCTATTGTATCTAGCTTTTTCTGTTCTGGTATTATTCGATCCGATCTTAATATTCCGATAACATTATATGACATCCGATTTGGTTTTATCTAATCCGACTTTGACCACTCCTATTCGATACTATCCTAACTTGTCTGATCTGGTCCGTTTTTATTCGATCCTATACGAACCTATTCTATTACACTTGATCCTGTCTTATTCAAACCGGACTTATCCGATCCTGTCTAGTCCTATCCAATTCTTTACGTTTCAATTCTATCCGGTCTTATCTTATCTGGTATTATCCAATACTATCTGATCATATTCGATCCCAACCTATCCTATCCTATTATTTTTAATCCCATAAGGTCTTATCTAATCATATTCATTATTATCCGAACCGGCATTATTCATTTCTATTCGTTCGTACCATAATATCTTCTATCCGCTCTTATACTATCCTATCCCATCTCATCATACTCGATCCAATTGTGTCTCTTCCGATCAGGTTATATACGATCTTATCTAATCCTATTCAGCTCTATACTATCTGATACGATATTATTCGATCATATCTTATCCCATAATATCCTACTGTATTAAGCCTATTCTAATCCAATATTATTTGAGCCCATCATAATATTCCGATAACATTATTTTACTTCCGATTTTGTTTTATCTAATCCGCCTTTATCCGATCCTATCCTGTCCTATCCAATTCTATCCGTTTCAATTCTGTCCTGTCTTATCTTATCTAGTATTATCTAATCCTATCCGATCCTATCCTGTCACATCCTATCACTTTCAATCCGATAAGGTCTTATCTAATCATATCCATTATTATTCGAACCGGTATTATTCATTCCTATTCGATTCTACCATAATATATTCTATCCGCTCATATACGCTTCTATCACATCGTATCAAATTCGATTCGATTGAGTCCCTTCCTATCCAGTATTATTTGATATTATCTAATCCTATTCGGCTCTATACTATCTGATACAATATTATTCTGTCATATTTTATCCCATAATATCCTAGTGTATCTAGCCTTTTTGAATCCGGTATTATTTTATCCGATCATGATATTCCGATAAAATTAATGTACATCCGATTTTTTTATCTAATCTGATATGGACCGTCCTTTTCGATCCTATACGAACCTATTATATTAAACTTTATCGTGCCTTATCTGATCTGGACTTATCCGATCCTATCCTGTCCTATCCCATTCTATCAAATTCAATTCTATTTTGTCTTGTCTTATCTGGTATGATCCGATCCGGAACCTATCCTGAACCATTACCTCATTTTCTATCCGATAAGCTTTTACCGATCATATCCGATATTATGCGAATCGGTATTATTCATTCCTATTCGTTCTCATACGATCCTTTTCCATCCTATCATATTCGATCCGATTGAGTCCCTTCCAATCCGGTATTATCCCATCTTATTTAATCCTATTCTGCTCTATACTATCTGATACGATCTTAATCGATCATGTATTATCTAATCATGTCCTATTGTTTCGTGCCTTTTCTGATCCGGTATTACTCGGTCCGATTCTTATATTCCGATAACATTACATTACATCCGATTTTGTTTGATCTAATCCAACTTTAACCGCTACTATTCGATACTATCCTAACTTTTCTAATCTGGTCCGTTTTTATTAGATCCTACACGAACCTATTATATCACACTTGATCCGGTCTTATCCGATCCGGACTTCTCCGATCCTTTCCAATCCTACCCATTTCTATCTATCTGTTATTATCCAATCCTATCCGATCCTATCCGATCCCAACCTAGCCCATCCTATCATTTTCAGTAAGATCAGGTCAAATCTGATCGTATTTATCATTATTCGAACCGGTATTATTCATTCCTATTCGATCCTACCATAATCTATTCTATCCGCTCTCATACGATCGTGTCACATCATATCATATTCGATCTGATTGAGTCCCATCCGTACCAGTATTATCTGAACTTATCTAATCCTATCTGATACGATATTATTGTATCATATCCTATCCAATAACATCCTATTATATTTAGCCTTTTCTAATCCGGTATGACTCGATCCAATTCTAAAATTCCGATAACATTATATTACATCCGATTTTGTTTTATTTAATCCGATTTCATCCGCTCTTATTCGATACTATCCTGACTTGTCTTATCTGATCCCATACTACCAAATTATATTCCACTTGATCCAGTATCCTTATCCAGTTTCCGTACAAAGTATACGATCCTATCCGATCCCATCCTATCATTTTCTATCTGATAAAGTATTAATTGATCATATACGATATTATCCGAACCGGTATTATTCATTTCTATTTGTCTCTATCATACTCCACGCAATCTGTTTTTATACTATGCAATCCCATCCTATGAGATTCCATCCGATTGACTATTTTCAGATCCGGTATTTGCCGATCCTATCTAATCCTATCCTACTCTATACTTTTTTATCTGGTCTAATTCGATAATATTCTATTACATACCATCCTATTATATTTGACTTTTCTAATCTGGTATAAATCGATCCTATCCGATCCTAATCTTCCCATACTATTATATTCCATCTGATTTTGTTTTGAAGAATCGGGCATCATTCTCTCCTATTATATCCGATCCGCACCTATGCGGTCCTGTTATCTGATATCCCGTCCTATCCTATTCAATTACATCCGTTCTTCTATTATCTGATATTATCTTATCCTATCCGATCCTATCCTGACCCATCCTATCATTTTCGGTCTGATAAGGTCTTATCCGATATTATCCAAACCAGTATTATTCATTTCTGGTCATTCCTATCATACTCTACGCAATCTGCTTTTATCTGATCTAATCCTATCCTATTATATTCCATTTGATTGAACATTTTCCAATTCAGTATTATTCGATCCTATCTAATCATATCCTACCCTATACTGTCTGATTCAGCCTGATTCGATAAAATTATATGACATAGCGTACTATATTTGGCTTTTATAATCTGGTATTATCCAATCCTATCCGATCCTATTCGATCCCATACTGGCACGGCATATCAAATTCCATCTGATACGTTCTTATCCGATTATATCTGATATTATCCGAAACGGTATTGTTCTTCCCTGTTCGTTCCTATCATACTCTATTCTATCAGTTCCTATGCGTTCCCATCCTATCATATTCCATCCGATTGTGTCTTTTCCAATCTATTATTATTTGATCCGATCCTATCCAATACTATCTTACAATATTCTATCTTCGGTATTATTCGATCCTATCGTATCCTACTGTATCCTATTATATTTGGCCCTTTCTACTCCGGTGTTATTCGATCCTATCTGTTCCGTTTTCATCTGTAAAGTTCCTATCGGATCCTATACAGCTTTATCATATTCTACTTGATCCGCTCTTATCCGATCCGGTATTATCTGATCCTCTTCGATCTTACAGAATCAGGAACTATCCTTTCCAATTATATTCTATTTTATTTCGTCTACTCGTATTTCTTTGGAGATTTTCCAATCCTATTCGATCTCACTTAATCCTGACTTATCCGATCCTATACTGTTCTGTCCCATTCTCTCATATGCCATTGTATTGTTTCTTAACTTATCCATACTAACTGATTCCATCCTGGCCCATCTTATCATTTTCCATCCAATCCGGCATTATCCGCTCGTATCTGTTACTGCCCCTCTATATTTTATCTGCCCTTATACGATCCTGTCCCATCCTATCATATTTGATCCGTTTGAGTCTTTTCCGATCCGGTATTATCCGATCCTATCCTATCGTGTGCAATCAAGTAATATCCGATCCTACCCAATCCTATCCTACCATATTATATTATATCTGGTCTCATTCAATCATGTCCGATCTCATAACACCCTTTTAAATCTGGCCTTTTTTAATCCGGTACTATTCGATTGTTTCCGATACTAATTTTCCCATGCTATCATATTCTATCTAATTTTGTTTGACATTATCCGGTATTATCCTGTTCTATTCGATTTTATCATATCCTATCTGATCCAATCCTACACCACCCTAGTATGATCTACTTGATCCAGTCTTACCCGATCTGGCATTATCCGAACCTATTAGAACTTCTGCAATTAAGTCAAATCTGATCTGACCCCATTTTACCCTATCCTATCTGATCCGATGAGTTCTGATCCGATCCTGCACTATTATATAATTTTCCATTTAGTTCTGACTGGCCTTTTCAATTGCAGTTTTATCCGATCCTATCTGATTTTATCCTTTCCATCCTTTCATATTTCATACTATCCGTTCCTGTCCTATTCTATTTAATTCCATTCAGTCGTATTCAGTGCATCGGATATTCTTCGATCCTATCCGATCTAACGTAATCCTAACTTATCCGATCCTATATATGTTCCTTTTCTACTCAATCGTTTCCGATCTTATACGATCATATCCTATTCTATTATATTCGATCCATTGACAATTTAATATTTTCGGATTTTAAGTGGTACAACTGAAAACTCTTAAATTTTAAAAATATGTATTTCAAAAGTATTCCATTTTTAACATTTATTTTCCTAATTTTTTAACAATGCATTTTTTGGTTAGCGGTTTCAAATTTTATTCAAAAATTCATCGCTTTGGTTAGAAATCGAACGGTTTTGTTAAAAATTCCTTTATTGGTTGAAAAACTATCTAGATAATTACAAATTTACCTATTCGATTTTGGTCCAAATAGGTAATTTTTAAAGTCAAAATTCAACATTTTTAAAAATCGATCTATTTTGTTAAAAATTTTCTATAAATAATCTAGTTTGGTTGAAAATTCTACATTTGGGTTGAGAATTCTTGTATTTTTTCGAAAATTCGTCTTTTTTGGAATAAAACTACCTATTTTGTCAATAATTTTGTTAAAAAAACGAACTATTTTGAAAAGAATTCGTTTTTTTTATGATTCAAAATAATTATTTTTAATAATATTTTAACTATCTACACTTACTCGGAAAATCACTGATTTATTTTCATTTTTGATGTTTAACCAAAGTTGAAACTTTTTAAAAAAATCTTTTTAAATATTGTCTTATAATTAATTTTTTGAAATAATAAAAAAATTTTATATGAAGCTTAGAAAAGTTTTTTTCAAACCTTTCAAAATCATTTAAATGCTACTAAATTTTTATCCTGAATTTTTAAAAATCTACAATATTTATAAAATTAGTTCATAAAATATGCCTCGACAGCTTTGTTAGAAATTTCATAAGTTTTATTTTTAAAAAAATCAAAATCGGTCGGATAATTTGGGCTAAAAGTTAATATCGAGCCTGATTTTTTAATCAGTTAATCGATTTTTTTATAAATAAACAAATATGATGTTAAAATAGTTATTTTTTCTATTTGACGTTCCCTGTGCTCGTTAATACCAGAAAAAATTGTTGAAATATTCTAATTCGAATCGAAATAATATTATATTTAAAAAAGTTTTCTTAAGATTAAAATTTTTCATATTATAAACAAATTTAATGAACAAATGCAATAATCTGTCATTTTTCTTCAGAAAATTTTTGTTTTTTCGATGTCAATTTTTTTTTAATCAGGAACTTTAGGATAATTTCAGAAAAATTCATAATTTGTTGATTATTTTAATTATTTCTCCAGTAAATTCAATAAACAAATGCATTAATCATGCATTCTTATACAGAAAAATACAGAAAAATTTAATTAAGAAGTTCATGATAACTTCAGCAAAATTTCTAATTTTCAAATAAATTTTATGATTTTTTGAAAAAAATGTAATAAATAAATACATTATTGGGGCATGTGTCACAAGAATTTTTTTTCGATGTCAGTCTTTTTAATTCGAAACTTCATGATGATTTCAACAAAATTCATGATCTGTTGATAAATGTTTTATTTAAAAAAAATAAAATTTAATAAAAAAATGAATTATTTGGGCATCTGTCAATGGAAAAATTATTCTTTTATTTTCGATTTCAGTATTTCTGTAGAGAAATAACAAAATAATGCAATTTTCATTGAATTTGTTCCAACAAATCATAAAATTAATCAAAAATTATGAGTTTGGCAGAAGTTTTTATGATCTTCCTAAGTAATTGTAAAAAACTCATAAATTTGAAAAAAGTTAGAAGATTAACGATTAACACATATTAGATATCAATACTTGTAAATTTAAAGAAAAAAAGAAAATTTGGTTAAATTATTAGTTGAATCTGATAATAAAAACTTTGTTAAATGAGTTAATTTTTTATTATTTTCATTCTTGTCTAATTTTTAAATTCTTATTCTAATGAGAGTTAGAAGAAATAATTTTTACGAAGGTTCTTGTCTTCTGCTTTGGCACACTTTTTAGGGCCTGAAAAAAGTCAAAAGAAGAAAGACGTTTATTTTTTAAAGCCCGACAAGATTACGAAAAAAATACGAAAAAAATAAATAAACTAAAATTGCGCGCCCTGAAAAGATCTAAAAATTGGTCAGTAATCAATTTTCGATAGAATACATAGTTTTTGTTTTTAGTTGTAAAACACAACATTCTAAATTAAAAAATTAAATTTTTCGAAAAATAAGACAAGTTTTCAACTAAAATTAACAGACTGAAGTTATCCACCCTAAAAAGATAACTTATTATTAATCATTTTCAAATAGGAAGATTGGATTTTCTTTCAATCGTAAAAAAAAAGATTACAATTTTTTTTTAATTGTTAAAAAACGACACAATAGACACAAAATGATGAACATAATCTAGAAAAGTTCATATTTTCGACGAAATCGCGAAGCACGAGATATGTGATGACAATGTGCCCGTTAAAGCCGAAGGAGCTTTAACTGAAGAGAATTCACAATCACCAAACGACAGTTGTCGATACTTGGACCCTTCATTTTAAAAGGCTAATTTCAATTTTTTCAAAAGGTTTTTTGGATTTCATCTAAAATTATTATAATGTTCATTTATTTTCGTAGAGAGTAATTTGCTAGTTTGATCGACATAAAATTTTTCAGGGATAATTATTCAAATAAAGAGTTTTTTCAATAAATTCTTGTGGTACAGAATTCTTTATTGAGCACAACGGCAATATTACTTTTGTCAGCATGTGTAATTAGTAACTGTTTACTACATTTATAAAATGTTTGTGTTTTTTAAATATTTTGTGCAAAGAATCTATCAACGTGAGTGATTTTATTGTTCTGTAAAAATTGATGTGATTTGTTAAACATTCTATGCCTCAACAAATCATGATCGATTACATAAATAAACTTCTATACTATAAATATAATTATGTCAAACCATTAAAATAGTAAGATTACAAAGATTGTAAAATTCTGATGAGGAAAACGTTCAGATTTCAAAACTTCGAAGAATTGGAATAAAGGATTCATTCAACATCGCAATACTATGGTCTGAAGTATGTCATTTTTACCATATCACTCAATTTTTTAATTATTTTTTATTATAACAGTCAGGCAAATAACATCACTTTTCAACATCTTTGTAATCTTACTGTTTATTTATAAAAAAATTGAATCTCTAATTCAAAAACTAGGCTAGACAACTCTCTTAGAAATCATATCAGCTGTTTTTTCAATTTTTTTTGTTTCAATCTGTTGTGGGCGGTTTGCTCCCTCCCTGGCTCAAACATAAAGCAATTCATAATTCTTGGAGAAAAAGTTGTTATTTCTAAAACTTTTCAACAAAAAACATGTACTGTGAAACAAAAAGTTTAATTTTCAACTAAAAAACAAATTATTATTTACCACCAAAAAAGACGAGTTTTTCAAAAAATCCAAAAACGTTCAACCAAAAAGTTTATGTTTTAAGAAAGTAGTTCAACTTTAAAACCTAGTTGTCCAATTTTTTACCATAAAGATGAATTTTGAAAACAAAATCATTAATTTCGTATTAAAATAACCAACTTTCAACAAAATCAGGCTATACAACTCTCTTAGAAATCTTATCAGCTGTTTTTTCAATTTTTTTTTGGTTTCAATCGGTCAATATTTGTAGGCTGTTATTTTGAACTGTTATTTACCGTTATTATTTTTGAACCAAAAAAGTCATTTTCCCCACTATGTGGCGGTTTGCTGCCTCCCAGGCTCCCATATAAAGAAATTCATAATTCTAAGAGAAAAGTTGTTATATGTAAAACGTTTCAACATAAAACATGTACTGTGAAACAAAAAGTTTAATTTTCAACTAAAAAACAAATTATTATTTACCACCAAAAAAGACGAATTTTTCATAAAATTGAAAAATTCTTAACCAAAAAGTTTATGTGTTAAAAAAAGTAGTTCAACTTTAAAACCTAGTTGTCAAATTTTTTGCCATAATGATGAATTTTGAGAAAAAATCATTAACTTTGTACCAAAATAACCAAATTTCAATAAAATCAGGCGATACAACTTTCTTACAAATCTTATCAGCTGTTTTCTTAAATTTTGTTTGCCCAAATCGGTCAATATTTGTGAGCCCTACTTTATTTTAAACCAAAACAGTCATTTTCCCTACTATGTGACGGTTTTCTCCCTCCCAGGCTCACACATAAAGCAATTCATAATTCTAGAAGAAAAGTTGTGATTTGTAAAACGTTTTAACAAAAAACATGTATTGTGAACCAAAAAGTTGAATTTTCAATAAAAAAACAAATTATTTTTCACCACCAAAAAATACGGATTTTTTATAAAATTCAAAAATTCTTAACCAAAAAGTTTATGTTTTAAGAAAGTAGTTCAACTTTAAAACCTTATTGTCAAATTTTTTGCCATAAAGATGAATTTTGAAAAAAATTATTAACTTTGTACCAAAATAACTAGCTTTCAATAAAATCAGGCTATACGGCTCTCTTAGAAATCTTATCAGCTGTTTTCTCAAATTTCGTTTGTCCAAATCCGTCAATATTTGTGGGCTTTACGTTATTTTGAACCAAAAAAGTCATTTTCCCCACTATGAGGCGGTTTGCTCCCTCCCAGGCTCACACATAAAGAAATTCATAATTCTAAGAGAAAAATTGTTGTTTGTAAAAAGTTTCAACATGAAACATGTACTGTGAACCAAAAAGTTAAACTTTCAACTAAAAAACAAATTATTGTTTACCACCAAAAAAGACGAATTTTTCATAAAATTCAAAAATTCTTAACCAAAAAGTTTGTGTTATAAGAAAGTAGTTCAACTTTAAATTCTAGTTGTCAAATTTTTTACTATAAAGATGCATTTTGAAAAAAAAATTATTAACTTTGTACCAAAATAACTAACTTTCAATAAAATCAGGCTACACGGCTCTCTTAGAAATCTTATCAGCTGTTTTCTCAAATTTCGTTTGTCCAAATCCGTCAATATTTGTGGGCTTTACGTTATTTTGAACCAAAAAAGTCATTTTCCCCACTATGTGGCGGTTTGCTCCTTCCCAGGCTCAAACCTGAAACAATTCATAATTCGAAGAGAAAAATTGTTGTTTGTAAAACGTTTCAACATGAAACATGTACTGTGAACCAAAAATTTAAATTTTCAACTAAAAAACAAATTATTGTTTACCACCAAAAAGGACGGATTTTTCATAAAATTCAAAAATTCTTAACCAAAAAGTTTGTGTTTTAAGAAAGTAGTTCAACTTTAAAACCTAGTTGTCAAATTTTTTTGCCATAAAGATGAATTTGAAAAAATATTAATAACTGTGTAAGAAAATAACCAACTTTCAATAAAAGCTGGCGATATAACTTTCTTAGAAATCTTATCAGCTGTTTTCTTAAATTTTGTTTGCCCAAATCGGTCAATATTTGTGGGCCCTACTTTATTTTAAACCAAAAAAGTCATTTTCCCTACTATGTGACGGTTTTCTCGCTCCCAGGCTCACACATAAAGCAATTCATAATTCTAGGAGAAAAGTTGTGATTTGTAAAACGTTTTAACAAAAAACATGTATTGTGAACCAAAAAGTTGAATTTTCAATAAAAAAGCAAATTATTTTTCACCACCAAAAAATACGGATTTTTTATAAAATTCAAAAATTCTTAATCAAAAAGTTTATGTTTTAAGAAAGTAGTTCAACTTTAAATTCTAGTTGTCAAATTTTTTACCATAAAGATGAATTTTGACACAAAAACATTAATTTTGTACCAAAATAAGCAAACTTTCAATAAAATCAGGTTATACAACTTTCTTAGAAATCTTAGCAGCTGTTTTCTCAAATTTTGTTTGTCTAAATCGGTCAATATTTGTGGGCCCTACTTTATTTTGAACAAAAACAGTCATTTTTCCTACTATGTGACGGTTTGCTCCCTCCCAGGCTCAAACATAAAGCAATTCACAATTCTAAGAGAAAATTTGTTATTTGTAATACATGGACGAAAATTATAGCCCTAGGAAGAGCCTCAGATTCATGTGATACAAATTCAAGGCCATTTTTCCGGATCCTTCCACTTGATTATGCATTATAGTACAATTCCGGCTGAAGGCACTGCTTGTTCATCAGATTTCGACCCCTGTCGCATATAAATGAAGTTTTTCCACTGGAATCATATGAACCCTCATGGCGTTGCGTTGACTTCTAGGGTGCAACGCTGCTCACTAAAATGGTATGAGGGGAGTCCAGAAGCGGAAGCGGGACTGCCGTATAGTTGGCGTGTTTACTGGCACATTATCGTACCATGTTCCATATCGTGCCGGTAGTCGTACTTCGTACCGGTGGAGCATTTACTGCCGGCCGGGAAAACTAACCCAACCCAAACAAGTGGCTCCCGTGCAGCACCCTGAAGTGAGCTCTAACTAGCAGGCAGACAGCGACGATACGCCGACTACAAAAGGGTTGCTCACCATCGCCCAAGCTGCAGTGCAGGGTGCCCGCACTCTCTCACTTATCCCCGCCGCGTTCCGTCTGACCATGCTATTCCTTCTCCACTATTATACTATACGCCACGCCGTATCTTCCAGAATTAACACTCTACGATTACGCCGCGCAAATGGAAGAAACTCGCCCATTCAAATTCAAGAGGGATCCACCCAAATCGCGTTTCTACGCGCTTATATTCCATCCTGTCTGGAACGTCCGGGGCGCGAAATGACTTTCCTCTTGCACGTCGAATCGTTTTCGTTAAATGTATATTAACGAGGTTCAAAGTGAGGGTGCAAGGGGAAGAGACCATTTTACGCGATCATGAACAATATCTTGCTTTCTCAAGTTTTCAATACTTTAAGGGAGCTTTTTGTGATCTGTGATTTCACTAGCAAGTTGCTTGTGACGTTTTAAAGGTCAACTTAAAAAAAAATTAAAACCCATAAAATTCAAGAATTCTAAAAACAAATTTGAATTTGAAATTAAAAAAGAATATTTAAAACAAATAATGGACTATGAAAAACAACGTTTTAACAAAAAACATATACTGTGACCAAAAAGTTGAATTTTCAACTAAAAAAAGATTATTTTTTACTACCGAAAAAGGCGAATTTTTCATAAAATTCAAAAATTTTGAACCAAAAAGTTTATATTTTAAGAAAGTAGTTAAACCTAAAACCCCATCACTTAAATCTAACTATTTAAATACATTTTTAACAAAAAGATTAATTTTCTAGAAACAAACAACAAATTTTTTTAAAAATTCAAGAAGTCTGAACCAAAAAGTTGAATTTTCAAGAAAAAAAAAACGACTTTTTTTTAAGTTTTTAAGAAAGTAGTTCACCTTTAAAACCTATTTGATCAACTTTACATAAGAAAAATACAGTTTTAAACAAAAAGAATAATTTTCTACAGAGAAAAAAATATTTTGAAACAAATTCCAAAATTCTCATACCAATAAGTTTTATTTTTAAGAAATCAGTTAAACTTTGAAACCTAGTTGTCCAATTTTTTACGATAAAGATGAATTTTTAAACAAAAGCATGAATTGTGTACCAAAAATAACCAAATTTCAATTAAATTTAAGAATTTTCAAATAAAAACATAAGTTTTTATGCCAAAGATTAATTTTATACCGAAAAAGACGAATTTTCAATTAAATTCAGAAATAATCAACCAAAAATTTTTATTTTCAAGAAAGAAAGAGCATTTTTTTAATTTTTAAGACAGTATTTCAACTTTAAAACCTAGTTTTCAAATTTTTGACAATAAAGATGAATTTTTAAACAAAAGATACATTTTTAAACATAAATTAATTTTTTTACATGGAAGAAAACGAATTTTTTTAAAAATTCAAGTTTTTGTACCAAAAAGTTGAATTTCTAAGAAAAAAAGAAAAAACTTTTTTTAACTTTTAATAAAGTAGCTCATCTCTAAAACCTAACTGCTAAATATTTAAATTAAATTCTCAAAGCAAATAGTTTGATTTTTAAGAAAGTCGTTCATCTTTAGGACAGAATTATCCAATTTTTAACCCTACAGATGAATTTTTTAACAGAAAGATTAATTTTTTATAAAAAATAAACAATTTTAAATAAAATTTAAGAATTTTTACAAAAAAGACGAAGTTTTAATACAATTCAGAAAGTCACAACCTAAAAGTTGAATTTTCAGGAAAGAAAGAACATTTTTTTAATATTTAAAAAATTATTGTATACTGAAAACCTAGTTGTTTTTTCTTATAATCAAAAATATAAGTCTTCAAACAAAAAGATAACATATGTATCGAAAACAAGCCTCTTCACACAAATTCGAAAATTCTCTAACCAAAAAGCATAATTTTGAAGAAAGAAAGAAAACTTTTTTTTAATTTTTAAGAAAGCATTTCAACTATAAAACATATCTGTCAAATTGTGAACCACAAAGATAAATTTTTTAAACAAAATTAAAATTTTTACATAAACGAAAACGAAGTTTTTGAAAAATTCAAGTTTTTAAACCAAAAAGTAAAGAATTTGTAAGAAAAAAGGAACAACTTTTTTTTTTTAATAAAGTAGTTCATCTTTGAAACTTAGCTGTTAAATATTTAGCCAAATAAATGCAGTTTTAAACAAAAAGATTAATTTTATACAAAAAAACGAATTTTTAAACAAATTTAAAAATTCTCATAACAGAATGTTTAATTTGTAAGAAAGTTGTTCAACTTTAAAATATAATTGTCAAAGTTTTAACAATACAGATAAATTTTTAAAACAAAAAGATTAATTTTCTACCGTAAATAACCAATTTTCAATAAAATGCAAGAATTTTTACCTGAACACATAAATTTATAAACAAAAATAATAATTTTCACAAAAAAAGATGAATTTTCAATAAAACTCAAGAGTTCTCAACGAAAAAGATGAATTTTTATCTAAAAAGGAAGAATTTTTATATAATTTTATTGTCAAAAAATACAGTTGTTTAACAAAATACATTATCTGTAAACTTAAATTTTGAATTTTAAACTAAAAAAAAACTTGAATTTTTGAAGCAAAAAATTAATTTACTATTAAAAAAGAAGAAATTTTCATAAAATTAAAAAATTCTCAACCAAAACGTTTCATTTTGAGAAAGAAATTTTTTTTTAATTTTAAATAAAGTAGTTCAACTTTTAAGACTAGTTGTCAAATGAGTAGCAATAAAAATAAATTTTTAAACAAAAAGAATAATTTACTTCAAAAAAAGACGAAATTTCAATAGAGTTCAAAAAATTCAATCAAAAAATTTAGTTTTTAAGAAAGATTTTTTTTTAAATTTGTATGAAATTATTTCAACTCTAATTTTTAAAACAAAAAGCCTAATTTTCTACCTAAAAAAATATTTTTCAATAAGATTAAACAATTCTCGAACAAAAATGTTAATTTTCAAATAAAAAAATAAATTCTTGATGAAAAATATTGATTTTCTACCGAAAGTTCAATAAAATTCAAGAATTCTCCACAAAAAATTTGAATTTTTAACTAATAAAGAAGAATTTTCAAACAGAAATATTAATTTATATTAAAAAATACATTAATTTTACAGAAAAGTTTGAATTTTAGTATAAAAAAATTTAAACAAAAAGATTAATTTACTACTAAAAAGGAAAAGTTTTTGCTACAATTCAAAAATTCTTAACCAAGAAGGTTAATTTTTAAGAAATAAAGAAATTTTATTATCTTTATAGAAAATAGGCCAGTTTTTAAACCTAGTTGTTAATTTTTGAAGCGTAAAGATGAATTTTTAAACATAAAGACCAATTTACTTCGAAAAAAACGAATTTTCAATCAAATTTCAGAATTCTCGTCCGTAAAGTTAAATTTTCAACTAAGAAAATAAATATTTAAACAAAATGATTTAATTTTTACCGATAAACCAATTTTAATAAAATTCGTGAGTACTCCACGAAAAGGTTGAATGTTTAACTAAAAAAGAAGAATTTTCAAACAAAAATATTAATTTACTACCAAAAAAGATGAATTTTTCATGAAATTCAAAAATTCTCAAACAAAAAGTTTAATTTTGGAAAAAGAAATGAATTTTCTTCATTTTTAAGAAAGCGAGTCAACTACTAAACCTAGTTATTAAGTTTACAACGGTAAAGATGAATTTTTAAACAAAAAGAATAATTTATTTAAAAAAAGACAAATTTTAATAGAATTCAAAATATATCAACCAAAAAATTAAATTTTTTTTTTTTAAATTTGTTTAAATTTTTTACAAATTAGTTCAACTCTATAACCTAGTTTTTTAATTTCTGACCAAAAAGATGATTTTCTACCGAAAGCCTAATTTTCTACCGAAAAAAAAAGAATTTTCAATATAATTGAATAATTCTCGAACAAAAAGTTGAATTTTCAACTGAAAAAATAAATTCTTCAACAAACAAATAAATTATTTTCTACTGAAAAAGATGAATTGTAATAAAACTCAAGAATTCTCCTCGAAATAAAAAAAAACAATAATAATAACTTTTTAATGAAAATGACATATTTTCTACCGAAAAAGAAGAAATTGAAGAAAATTCAAGAATTCTCGAATGAACAGTTAAATTTTCAACTAAAAAGAAGAATTTTTCAACAAAAATATTAATTTATTATTAAAAAATACAATTTTTTCAAAAAATACAATAATTGTACTGCAAGGTTTAAATTTTTATATAAAAAAGATTAATTTTTAAGAAAGAAATTGTTTAATTTTAAAGAAAGTAGTTCAACTTTTAAAAAAATGTTTCAATTTGAAACCGTAAAATGAATTTTTAAACAAAAAGAGTAATTCACTTCGAAAAAAGACGAATTTTTCATAAAATTTATAAATTCTCAACAAATAGTTTAATTTTTGATAAAGAAAGAAATTTTCTCAATTTTTAAGAAAGTAGGTCAAATCTAGAACCTACTTTTTGAATTTTTAACCAGAAAGATAAATTTTTTAACAAAATGATGTATTTTCTACAAAAAAGACGAAATTGGATAAAATTTAAGAATTGTCGACCAAATAGTTTAATTTTTAATAAAGAAAGAAATTTTCCTAATTTTTATGAAAGTAGGTCAGCTTTAAAACGTAGTTTTTGAATTTTTCACTAAAAACATAACTTTTTAAACAAAATGACATATTTCCTACCGTAAAAGAAGAAATTGAATTAAATTCAAGAATTCTCCACGAAAAAGATGAATTTTCAACTAAAAAGAAGAATTTTTCAACAAAAATATTAATTTATTATCAAAAAATACAATTTTTTCACAAAATACATTAATTGTAGAGCAAGGTTTGAATTTTTATATAAAAAGGATTAATTTTTAAGAAAGAAATTTTTTAATTTTAAAGAAAGTAGCTTAACTTTTAAAAAAAGTGTTTAAATTTGTAACCGTAAGATGAATTTTTAAACAAAAAGAGTAATTCACTTCGAGAAAAGACGAATTTTCCATAAAATTTAAAAATTCTCAACCAAATAGTTTAATTTTTAATAAACAAAGAAATTTTCTTAATTTTTAAGAAAGTAGGTCAAATCTAAAACCTACTTTTTGAATTTTTAACTAAAAAGAAGAATTTTTCAACAAAAATATTAATTTATTATTAAAAAATACAATTTTTTAAGAAAATACATTAATTGTACTGCAAGGTTTTAATTTTGATATAGAAAAGATAAATTTTGAAGAAAGAAATTTTTTAATTTGAAAGAAAGTGGTTCAACTCTTAAAAAAATGTTTAAATTTGTAACCGTAAGATTGAATGTTTGAAGAAAAAAAAGCAATTCACTTTGAGAAAGGACGGATTTTTCATAAAATTCAAAAATTCTCTGACAAATACTTTCATTTTTAACAAAGAAAGAAATTTTCGTAATTTTCAAGAAAGTAGGTCAACTCTAAAACCTGGTTTTTGAATTTTTAACTAAAAAGATACATTTTTTAACAAAATGACATATTTTCTACCGAAAAAGACGAAATTGAATTAAATTCAAGAATTATCCATGAAAAAGTTGAATATTCAACTAAAAAGAAGAATTTTTCAACAAAAATAATAATTTATTATTAAAATATATAATTTTTTAAGAAAATACATTAATTGTTCCGCAAAGCTTGAACTTTTCTATAAAAAAGCTAAATTTTTGAACAAAAAGATTAATTTTTTAGAAAGAAATTTTTTTATTTTTAAAGAAAGTGGTTCAACTTTTAAAAAAATGTTTAAATTTGTAACCGTAAGATGAATTTTTAAACAAAAAGAGTGATTCACTTCGAAAAAAGACTAATTTTTCATAAAATTCAAAAATTCTCAGCCAAATAGTTTAATTTTTAACAAAGAAAGAAATTTTCTTAATTTCTAAGAAAGTAGGTCAACTCTAAAACCTAGTTTTTAAATTAATTAGGAAAAAGATAAATTATTAAAGAAAATGATAAATTTTTAAACAAAAAGATTTATTTTCTACCGAAAATGACGAAATTGAATAAAATTCAAGAATTCTCGACGAAAAACTTGAATGTTCAACTAAAAAAGAATTTTTTAACCAAAAAAATTACTTACTACCAAAAAAATACGAACTTTTCATGAAATTAAAAAATTGTAAAAAAAAAGTTTAATTTTAAGAAAGAAAGACATTTTCTTAATTTTTAAGAAAGTAGGTCAACTTTTAAACCTAGTTGTTAAATTTTTAACCTTACAGATGAATTTCCAAACCAAAAGATTAATTTATTTCGAAAAATTACGAATTTTAAATAAACCTCAAGAGTTTTTAACGATAAAATTAAAGTATTAACTAAAACGAGGAATTTTTTAACAAAAATAATAACTTACTACTTAAAAAACGAATTTTTAATAAAATTCAAGAATTCTGAATAAAAAACTTGATTTTTCATATAAAAATATATTTTTTTTAACCAAAAAATTAAATTTTCTAGAAAAAACCTTTATCAATCTGGAAAAGTACTAAAAATGTTACCATATCTACTTGAAGAAAATTTTCTAATTTGTGAAAGGCTAATTTAATATATACCCCCCCCCCCCCCTTTAAATGTGTTAACGAAATTTATCAATGATTCCTTACCTACAGAGGAAATAAATAAGTCCTTTTCAGAACATTAAAGCTGCAATGAGACAAGAGAAATTTCTTAGTTCTTAAAAAAAAAAAAATGAGAAATAAAACAAGACCGAGATTTAAGATCGTTAGGACGTGATATCACCGTAATTCTTTCCCCGAAGTTTAATACCGGGGCTGAAGCTCCTCCGGAAGCCACGGGTGCAGGGTGTAAGAATCATGCTTGAAAGAATCTCGTAATCCTTAAGAATCGTCCCGAGGGATATTTTACACGATGCTCACCTCTTCCCTGACCACTACTTTGTCAAGCAACCTTCATATCTGCAGGCTTGAAGTTACGCGATTACCGCCAACTTTTGTTCATACGACGTGCCGTTTTGTTACCGCGATGGGAAACACGTCCCGGCAAAAAGGAAAAGAGCATTAACGTCAACAAGCAAGAACTTTTGACTGAAGATCGCTCACTTATTAAAAAACTTTTTAAAACATAAAGTTATAGAAAATATTGTAGAAGGTTCTGGAATAAAATTTTGAAACTTCTAAAGGATTTTGAAATGTTTCAATATAATAACAAAAATTTCTTAAGATTCGCGTTGAAAATGGTAAATTTTTTTTTTTTTTTGAAAATTACACTACCGTCGGAAATTATGAGATCGATTGATGTAAGCACTATTAAAAATCACTGCTGGCTTTAAACCACGATAACGCAGCGAAAAAAAATGAAAGGCCATTTAAAAAAACAGTTAGAAAGCTTATGAAATTCCACGTTCAGTAATGTAAAACAGATTTTTTTGATCTGCTGAAAACAATACAGCGCATGATAAGTTTTAAAAAAAATTCTAGATTTTCTAAGATTTTGTGCCTCGACTTCAACTTTTAGCATGGCCTAGGAAAATTGTTGCAAAAATCTGAAAATTATACGACATAGAGCCCAAAATTTTATCTTTATTTCTAGCCAAAGAAACTTAAAAAATCTTTATCGGTTCCCGAGATACGATTGAAAATGTTCAATCGTATCTGACTTGAGTTTTAGCGGACGATCGCGGTTCTCGGCCGGTCTGCTACTCGCCTCGTTCGTTGAGGCAGGACCGAATAGGCATCAAAATTAGTAAAAATTGTGTCAAAATATTTTCGTGAAATTGTTTAAGGGTGCAATAGAAATTTTACTTGATTTTTTAAGAAATCTTTCCAGTTTGTATTTTTATTTGGTTATTTTCATTTTGTTAAAAATGAAACTATTTTGTTGAAAATTCTTCTTTCTGGTTTGAAAATTCCAAAATTTAATTAAAATTTTTTTATTTCTTAGATAATGATTTTTTTTTTAAATCATCTTTTTTCGATGAATCTGTGTTTTAATGTTTGTACTTTTTTATTGAATTTTGAAAACATGAACAGAAGGTTATGCGGGCTAAACAATTTAATTTTTTCCTATTAACAAATTTTGTTGACTACTATCTGGTCAAATATTAGTCTTTTTCGGTTGAAAATAACATTTTTTGTTGGAAATTCATTTTTTTTGTAGAATATAAATTTTCTTGGTTAAAAATGCCACTGTTTAAAAATTAGTATTTTTTTATTGAGAATTTCAAATATTTCGTGGAAATTTCAACTCTTTGGTTGAAAGTTGGAACTACTTTCTTCAAAATTCATTTTTTGGTTAAAAATTCGAAATTTCAGATAAAACTCATTTTTTTCGTTGAAAATTAATTTTCTCATCTGAAAATTTAAATCAATGTTTGAGATTTCAACAGATTAGTTTAAAATTAACTTTTTAAATCAAAATTTATATTCATCGGTCGAAAATTCAACAGTTTTGTAGCAATTTTGTTTTTTAAAATTATAAATTAATTCTTCTCAGGGGTCGTACATACATTACGTGACGCAGATTTTTTTGTTTAAATAAATACTAGCATACAATAAAATGAATCATTTCTTAGTTTAAAAATTCAGCTTTTCAGATAAAAAAATATAAACAAAAAATTAATCAAATAAAATTATGTCTAGCATATTAAAACTATTTAAACTGTTTAAACTATTTAGTTGGAAATTCATGTAATTTATTGAATATTCATCTTTTTTGTTAGAAAATCAATTTTTTGTTTTGAACATGTTTCTTTTTAGATAAAAATGTAACTGTTTGGTTGAGGATTTAACTATTTTATTGGAAAGTTGTCTTTTATGGTCCGAAGCAACTTCTTCGTATGTAAAATGAAAAATTTTCTTGATCAAAATCGTAAAAAAATTCATTTTTTTGTTGTTGAAAATTTAACAACTACTTTGTTCATTCATAAAAACCAAGAGCAATACAGCACGTGATAAGTTTTAATAAAAAATTCTAGAATTTTTAAAATTTCGTACCTTGAATTCAACTGTTAACATTACCTAGGAAAATTGTTGCAAAAATCTGAAAATTATACTACATAGATCCTAAAATATTATCTTTAATTCAAGCTAAAAAATTTTAAAAATCTTCATCGGTTCCCGAGATATGATTAAAAATGTTTAATCGTATCTGAGTTGAGTTTTAGTCGACGATCACGGTTCTTGGCCAGTCTGCTGCTCGCCTCCTTTGTTGAGGCAGGACCGAATAGGCCACGCACAGAGGAGGTGCTTGATTGGGGCTCTCTTATATTTTTGATTCTGCTCATCAATCATTTTTATTTTAAATTATTGTAAATTTTAAAAATTATTCATTGTTATTTTAATTATTCACAATTATTTCAATTCAGAATTAGCCCCATTTGAAAGAATGAAAAAATGATAAACAGTTGTTTTTATTTCTTAAATTTTTTATCAACTAGATTATTAATAAAAATGTAGATAGATTGTTAAAAGAGTAAAATATTTTTTAACCGAATTAAGAATCTAAATACTAAATAAATTATTAATATGAAAAACACTCAACAATATTAAAAGTGAATAATAATGGAATTATTATTATATATTATTATTATTTTAAGTTCTATTTAATGGTTTACAATATTCCTTTATGGTTTGCTGTATATAAATTCATTTTTTTGCACCTATCCATCGTAAATTTTCACGATTATTTGATACTCCAACTTTCTTGGCAATATAATTTTCATTATACCTACGCACTGTTATATATTAAATTTATTTCGGAAATTCTATTATTATTCACTTTTAATATTTTTGAGTTTTTTTATATGAATAATTTATTTAGAATTTCGCTGCTTAATTCGTCTGAAAAATAGTTTAGTCTCGTAACAATATATCTACATTTTTATTAATATTTTAGTTAATAAAAATTTTAGGAAATAAAAAAACTATTTATGATTTTTTATTCTTCAATATAGGGATAAGTCTAAATTAAAAAAAAATTAAAAAACAATAAATAATTGCAAAAATTTACAATAATTTGAACTAAAAATTACTGATGAGCATAATCAAAAGTATAAGAGAGCCCCGATCAAGCACCGCCTCTGCGTGTCGCCTATTCGGTCCTGCCTCAACGAAGGAGGCGAGCAACATACCGGCTTAGAACCGTGATCGTCCACTAAAACTCAACCCAGATACGATTGAACATTTTCAATCGTATCTCGGGAACCGCTAAAGTTTTTAAAAAGTTTTTTTTGGCTTAAATTAAAGATAAAATTGCAGGCTCTATGTCGTATAATTTTTAAATTTTTGCAACAATTTTCCTATGTCATGCTAAAAGTTGAAGTCGAGGTGCAAAATTTTAGAAAATCTAGAATTTTTTTAAATACTTATCACGTGCTGTATTCTCTTTAGCAGATCAAAAAAAATCTGTTTAACATTGCGAGACGTAACATTTCATATGCTTTCTAACTGTTTTTTTTAAATGGCCTATCGTTTTTGTTCGCTCAGTTCTCGTGGTTCAAAAGCAGCAGTGATTTTTAATAGTGCTTGCGTCAATTGATCTCATATTTTCCGACGGTAGTGTAATTATTAAAGAAAATTTAAAAATATTTTTAATTATTTCAAAAGATGTCTGAAAATGTCAGAAAAGTCTCATGAATTTTAAGGCCATTTTTTAATTTTTGCATATTTTAAAAAATTTTAGGAATAATTCGTGTCATATTAAAAGATATTGAGAAATTTTAGGAGTTTTGAAGAAATTAAAAATAGTTTCAAACTTTGAAAGATTTTCGAATGTTTGTAAAATCTTTTTTAAATTTCTTCTAAACTATTTTTTTAAGTTTATGGTGAGTAGAAGACTTATATATTCCAGGATAATAAAAATAATTTACAGGATTCCATTTATTTTGGATTTAGATTAATAAATTAATAGTAATTACTAATAATTACTTGTTTAATAATTGGAAGACTTTTACACTTCACAACAATTAAAAAATTTAGATTCATGGACATACTTTTTTTACTACTTGGTTTAGTTAGAAATAATTTATCTATTTATTAAACTAATTAATAATTAAAAGTAAAATTAATAAGTGAAAATTCGTAATAAGGCTTTGCTTTTCTGATAGAAAAACAATTTCTTTAATTATTGTTGGCAATTTAGAAAGTGTGAGATTTGGACAATCCATCAAGAAAAATTAATTTTGAAATTTTGGTAATGCGTTAAAACTTGAAAATCTTTAAATTCCGATTTTTTTCTTTGAAATCCCTTTAAATTCTTTACTTAGTATTCTTTGAGATAATTAAAACTGTCTTAAAATCTTTTAAAAAATCTTTTATAAATTCATTACCCTTTTTGAATGATTTTTCAATCCTTTAAAAAGGAACGTCAACTTCTTTGAAATCATTAAAAATATTTAGAAGTATTACGAAGTGGATTGAAAAGAATTCTAATCACTAAAAATCTTTAAAATTTTCTTAAATTCTTTTCAATATCTTTAAAATCCTTAAAATCATTGAATTTTTTTAAATACCCTGATATGTATGTAAATAACTTTTAAATTAATCGCTCGATATTCTTTAAAGTCACTAAAACTGATTAATATATTCTAAAATCCTTTAAAAATAAACTTTAAAATTTCGTAAAGTCCCTAGTAATTTGCTTAAAATCACTTGAACCCTTAAAAATCCTGTAATATTTCTTGAGAACCCTTAAACATTTCTGATATTTTTTTGAAATATCTTCAACTCTTTGACGAATATTTAAAATCTTTCAAAGTTTCTCGAAATTGACTAAAATTTATTAAAATTTCCTGAAATGCTGTGCATTTTCTTAAATTTCTTTAAACCTCTTGAAAATGCTTAAAATCTTGGAATTTTTTCAAATATATTAAAATATTTTTAAGTAACTTTTCAATGACTCGCTTGATATTCTTTGAAATAATTGAAAATGTCCTGAAATATTTTTAAAAATATTTTTCAAATTCTGAAACCTTTTTGAATTACTTTTCAATCCTTTACAAAAGAAACATTAAAGTCCCACCAAGTTCCTAGCAATTTCTCTTTAAATCCTTTACATTTTCTTAGGTTTCTTAAAATCTCTTGGAAATCTTGAAAATCTTTGAATTTTTTTTAAATCCCTTTAAAACTCTTAGAATTTATTACAATATTTTATAATAATTTTAATAGCTCGCTTGAGATTTTTTAAATCACTAAAACTGTAGTTTAAGAATCTCCTGAAAATCCTTAAAAACTCAGCATTTTCTTAAATCCGTTTAAATCTCTTAAAATTTGAAAAATCTTTTACAATAAATTTTCAATAACTCGCTTTACATTTTTTAACATCACTAAAACTGTCTTCAAATTTTACTAAATCTCTTATAATTCCTTAGAATTTTTTAATTTTTTTTCAAATCCTTTAAAAAGAAACCTAGTAATTCCTTAAAATCTCTTAAATTTTTTTAAAAATCCTTAAAGTCCTCCGAATTTTTTTGAAATCTTAAAATTCTTTGAAAATATTAAAAGTATTTTAAAACTGACTACAATTTATTTTAATCTCCTTAAATACTTTAAATTTCTAGACTACTAAGAATCTTTTGAAAATCCTTAAAATCTCAGCAATTTCTTAAATCCGTTAAAATCTCTTAAGATTTATAAAAATCTTTTTAAATAACTTTTCAAGAAGTCGCTCAACATTTTTTTAAATCCATTACACTGTCGTCAAATTTTATATAATCTTTTGTAAATCCTTAGAATTTTTGAATTGTTTTTTCAAATCCTTTGAAAACAAACCTAGCAATTCGTTAAAAGCTTTGGAGTTTTTAAAAATGCTTAAAGTTCTCTGATTTTTTTAACTCTTCAAATTCTTTAAAATCATTTAAATCATTTTAAAAGTGACTTCTATTTATTAAAATCTTCTAAAATCCTTTACATTTTAAGGCTCCTTAAAATCTCTTGTAAATCCTTAAAATCTTAGAATTTTTTTAAATCTCTTAAAATTTTTAAACATCTTTTACAAGAACTTTTCAATAACTCGCTTTACACTCTTTGAAAACACTAAAACTATCTTCAAATCTTATTAAATCTCTTATAAATCCTTAGAATTTTTGAATTTTTTTCAAATCCTTCAAAAACAAACCTAGTAATTCCTTAAAATCTCTTGAATTTCTAAAAATGCTTGAAGTCCTCCGATTTTTTTTTAACTCTTTAAATTCTTTTGAATAATTTAAAATACATATTTCCAAAGTGACTACAATTTATTAAAATCTCCTAAAATCCTTTGAATTTTTATACTCCTTAAAATCTCTTAAAAATCCTTAAAAGCTCAGCATGTTCTTAAATCCGTTTAAATTTTTTAAGATTCATAAAAATCATTGTAAATCATTTTTCAATAACTTGCTTTTAATTTTTTTAAATTACTAAAACTGTCGTCAAATATTATAAAATCTTTGGTAACTCATAAGGATTTTTGAAATGTTTTTAAATCCTTCAAAAACAAACCTTGTAATTCTTTAAAATCTTTTGAGTTTTTGAAAATGCTTAAAGTCCTCCAAATTTGTTTGAACTCTTCAAATTCTTTTGAATCATTTTCATTATTTCCAAAGTGACTACAATTTATTAAAATCTCTTTAAATCCTTAAAATTGTTAGACTCCTTAAAATTTCAGCATTTTTTTTCAATCCGTTTGAATCTCTCAAAATTTATAAAAAGCTTTTTCAATAATTTTTCAATAACTCGCTTTACATTTTGTAAAATCACTAAAACTGCCATCAAATATTATAAAGTGTTTTGTAAATCTTTAGAATTTTTGAATTTTTTTTTAAATCCTTTAAAAACAAACCTAGTAATTCGTTAAAATCTCTTGAGTTTTTAGAAATACTTAAAGTCCTCCAAATTTTTTTGAACTCTTCAAATTCTTTTGAATCATTTCCAATATTTCCAAAGTGACTACAATTCATTAAAATCTCCTTCATTAAACCTTAAAATCTCTTGAAAATCCTTAAAATCTCAGCATTTTCTTAAATCCGTTTAAATCACATAAGATTTATAAAAATCTCTTTAAATAACTTTTCAAAGACTCGCTTAACATTTTTTAAAATCAATAAGACTGTCGTTATATCTTATGAAATCTTTTTTAAATCCTTAGGATTTTTAAATTGTTTTTAAATTCTTTAAAAACAGACCTAGTAATTCGTTAAAATCTCTTGAGTTTTTAAAAATGCTTAAAGTCCGCTGAATTTTTTTTCACTCTTTAAATTCTTTAAATTCATTTAAAATATTTTTAAAGTGTCTACAATTTATTAGAATCTCTTTAAATCCTTTGAATCTTTACAATCCTTAAAATCTCAGCATTTTTTTTAATCCGTTTCAATCTCTTAAAATTTATAAAAATCTTTTTCAATAACTCACTTTTCATTTTTTTAAATCACTAAATCTGTCGTCAAATATTATAAAATGTTTTGTAAATCTTTAAAACTTTTGAATTGTTTTTAAATCCTTTAAAAACAAACCTGGTAATTCGAGAAAATCTCTTGAATTTTTATAAATGCTTAAAGTCCTACGAATTTTTTTTTACTCTTCAAATTCTTTTGAATAATTTAAAATATTTCCAAAGTGACTACAGTTTATTAAAATCTCCTTAAATGCTTTCAATTTTCAGACTGCTTAAAATCTCTCTCTCAAAATTTATAAAAAGCTTTTTCAATAATTTTTCAATAACTACTTTAAATCAATAAAACTGCCATCAAATCTTATAAGATCTTTTGTAAATCATTAGAATTTTTGAATTGTTTTTATATTCTGTAAAAACAAACCTAGTAATTCGTTAAAATCTTTTGAGTTTTTGAAAATGCTTAAAGTCCTCCGAATTTTTGTTAACTCTTCAAAATCTTAAAAATCATTTAAAATATTTCCAAAGTGACTCTAATTTATTTAAATATCTTTAAACTTCAAAATTTTTCGACTCCTCAAAACTTCTTGAAAATCCTAAAAATCTCAAAATTTTGTTAAATCCGTTTAAATCTCTTAAATTTTATAAAAATCTTTTTAAATAACTTTTCAAGAACTCGTCTAAAATATTTCTAAATCAATAAAACTGTCGTCAAATCTTATATGATCTTTTGTAAATCCTTAAGATTTTTAAATTGTTTTTAAATCCTTTAAAAAACCTAGTAATTCGTTAAAATCTTTTGAGTTTTTGAAAATGCATAAAGTCCTCCTAACTTTTTTGTACTCTTCAAATTCTTTATGATCATTTTCAATATTTCAAAAGTGACTACAATTTATTAAAATCTCTTTAAATCCTTTAAATTCTTAGACTCCTTAAAATTTCAGCATTTTTTTAAATCCGTTTAAATCTCTTAAAATTTATAAAAATATTTTACAATAACTCGCTTTACATTTTTGAAAATTACTTAAACTGTTGTTAAATATTATAAAATCTCTTGTAAATCTTTAGAATTTTTAAATTGTTTTTAAATTCTTAAAAAAAAACTTAGTGATTCCTAAAAATTGAGTTTTTAAAAATCCTTAAAGTCTTTCGAATTTTTTAGAACACTTCAATTTCTTTACAATCATTTAAATCGTTTTGAAAGTGACTACAATTTATTACAATCTCTTAAAATCCTTTACATTTTGTAGGCTCCTTAAAATCTCTTGAAAATACCAAAAATCTTATAATTTATTTAAATTCCTTTAAATCTATTAAAATTTATTAAAATCTTTTTCAATAACTTTTAAATAACTCGCTTTACATTTTGTAAAATCACTAAAACTGTCGTCAAATCTTATAATATCTTTTGTAAATCTCTTGAGTTTTTAAAAATGCTTAAAGTCCTCCGAATTTTTTTTGCAATCTTCAAATACTTTTAAATTATTAAAAATATTTCCGAAGTGATTACAATTTATTAAAACCTTCTTAAATCCTTTAAATTTTTAGACTTCTTAAAATCTCTAGAAAATCCTTCAAATCTCAGCATTTTCTTAAATCCGTTTAAATCTCTTAAGATTTATAAAAATCTTTTTCAATAATTTTTCAATAACACGCTTTTCATTTTTTAAAACCAATAAAACTGTCGTCAAATCTTATAAAATCTTTTGTAAATCCTGAGGATTTTTAAATTGTTTTAAAGTCCTTTAAAAAAAATCTAGTAATTCGTTAAAATCTCTTTAGTTTTTAAAAATGCTTAAAGTCCTCTGAATTTTTTTGCACTTTTCAAATTCTTTAAAATTATTTAAAATATTATAAAACTGACTGCATTTATAAAAATCTCTTAAAATTATTTACATTTTTTAACTATTTACAATCTCTTGAAAATCATTAAAATATTTTCTTTTTTGTAATTACTGTAAATCTCTTAAAGTTATTCAAATCTTTTTCAATAACTTTTCAATAACTCGTTTTATATTCTTTAAAATTACTGAAACTGTCGCCAAATCTAATAAAATCTATTGTAAATCCTTAAAAAAATTTGAATGATTTTGAAACTCTTTAAAAGGAAACTTTAGAATCCTGCAAGGTCCCCATAGTAATTCCTTAAAATCACTTGACTTTTTAGAAATATTGTAAAATTTCCTGAAAATCCTTAAACTTCTTTTTTTTCAATCCTGCTAACTTTTTTAAAATCATTTAAAATCTTTTTAATTTCAGAGAAAATAATTAAAACCCTTTAAATTTTCTTAAATTCCAATGCAAAAAAATTACGTCTCTTTAAATCTCTTTAAATTGATTTAAAGTCTTTTTAAATCACTTTGATATATCTCTCTTTCATATAAAACTATTTAAAATCACGTATTATTGAATAGTATTATGAAATAATTAACCTGATATTGAGTTTCTAACCACAATTACAGCGCATTATAATTTTGTTATGATGGATTGCCTTATAGCATACGTTTTAAATTGCAAACTGTAACTAAAAAAATGAATTTTCTATCCTAAAAGAAAATCTATATCACGATTTTATACTTAATTTTGCCTAAATTAATTAATTTTAGTCAAACTCTTCTCAATACATAGTGCGCATACATATACCTGCATATAACGCGCATCGCACGAAAATCACTCTGAGTTTTTGGACTTGTGAGAAATGGCATGGTGCTTAATAACTTGACTTAGAAACATTAAAATTTTGAAATAAAAACAGGAAAATATTTTGTTTTATTGAGGTCAAAACTGGGATTAAATTAAATTCCAAAACATCTACATGTATTTCGTTTTTTTTAATCACACTGGAAAAAACGTTTCCATATATGAATCTTGATCTGTTTAGCTATTCGGATTTTTTGATATAGTGATTTACAATTTCCTCAACTGAAGCTTTTCACCTACACGTTGACTATATTAATTTGTATAATATTTGTTTTAACATACATGCCTTAAACTATTAATTACTGTAATTGTTTTTATGTTATTTGATAAAATCATTATCAATTTTTATTATTCTACGTTTTAATACATAAGATATTAAACTTTCCTATTAAATATACCAATTCTTGTTCTCAAGATATCACGTTTTTATACTCTAGTACTAGTTGTAAACACTCGTAAACACTCTAATAATATTTTTTATATATATATACGATTTCCCCAAACGGTAATCGACTATATAAATTATGAATATTGAAATAGCAAATATAGCTATAAATTTCTTTCAGTTTTAAAATTTTGCAATATTTTCTCTCGATTTCTTAATCTTAAAAATCAAAGACATTTCACATAGTGAAATAATATTATTAAAATATATATATTCAAATTCAGAGAGCATCGAAAAAATGAAGTTTAATACATTTCTATTTGTTTAAACAATCTTTATTTTCTCAAGAAATTTTCTTTTTCGATAGCTAAAAGAATAAGATAAAATACAATTATGTTTCTATTGTATTATTTTTCTGATTGTATATTGTATAGAAAGAATACATTTGCCACTTTTAAAGTGTTTAAACAAATATAATTCGTTTAAATAATTAGTTTTCCAAATATACTTCAAAAATCGTATTTAATTTTATATGTTGAACAAATAGAAATTCGTTAAGCATTATAGAAAATGTATGAAAATTATGTAATTATTGTAAAAAAAAAATATAATAGAATTTTTCAAAATTTAGTAAATGAAAAATAAACAATTGTTTAAATAAATGTACAATATTTATAAAAAATTACTACTTTAAACAATGACAAAATATTGCATTTAAATAAAAAAATACAATTATTTTACACATTTGGGGGGGGAATAAATAAATGTTTAAATAATTTAAATTTATTTAAACAATTGAAAATCGTTTAAAAAGTCATAGTAAATTTCCAAATTGTCCATTAGTAATTATTTGTTTGAAGAAGATAACGGGAATTGCTAAAAAGTGACAATGATACGTAAGATGTAGTTTTTTTATTTTTGGGTCTTTTTTTGAGCGCTTCGGGGATAAAAATTGACAAATGTTCTTAAAAATTTATAATTTAGTTATTTACAGTAAATTTTATCGAAAAAAAAACAAGTTTTTTCTTCAAAAATAGCCAAATAGTGCATTTTTTAAATAAGGTAGTTTAATAAATTATTAACTTTTATTCGGTGACCAATTATGATGCCTAGGTTTTATCTCCAAGTAATATATGATCGACTCCATCGAAAAAAACTTTATTTGTTTCATCAAAAATACCTGATATGGATATTTGTTTATAAAAATTGATTCTAAAATATAAAATTATTTATCAACTCTTATTAATTAAACTAAAAAAACTATTTTTTTCCGTAGACTTTTCGAATATAGTGCGAATAAAGTGAAGAATGTTCAATAAATCATAAATTATTATCAACTTATGGCAAGGAATTGTTGCTAAATAACTTTAATTATATTCCACAAAAAAAAAATTTTAGTTCACAAATGAATTAGCCGAGAAAATTTTGCTTACAACATTGTTAATAAAATTATCAATATTGGATCGTTATCGAACTATAAAAAAATGTGTTATTAACAGTTGATTACACAAAAAAGAAAAAAGTTTAAATTCTGAAAAATAGACAAATAATGCATTTGTTAATTAAGTTAGGTTAAACAATTATCGAACGTTATCGATTGATAGGAAAAAATCTGTGCCAAATTGCTGGCTATTAATTCCGTGAAAAGCGATATTTTATTTACAAATACATAAAATTATAAAAATTTGTTTAAATAATTGTTGTTTACAATAATAAATTATTTTCTGTCATCAAAATGTTCTTGAGAATTTAGAATTTAGTTATTTACAGTAAATTTTATCGAAAAAATCAAGTTTGTACCTTAAAAAATAGCCAAATAGTGCATTTGTTAATTAAGGTAGTTTAAAAAATTATTAATTTTTATTCGTTGATCAAATATGATACCTGCGTATTATATCAAAGTAATATATGATCGATTTTATCGTAAAAAACTTGATTTATTTTATCACAAATACCTGATATGAATATTTGTTTATAAAAATTTATTTCCAAATATAAAATTATTTATCAACTTTTAATAAATAAACTAAAAAACTATTTTTGTCCGTATATTTTTTTAATTTAGTGTGAATCAAGTGAAAAATCGACGCCAAATTTTACGAAACGATTTTCATTTTCTTCTTTGTTTATAACAAAGTCAATACATTTTTTAACAAATTATTTGCTATAGGAGATCTTTTTTGGATAGTTCTTTTCAGGTTTCTATGTTTGTTTGATTGAACAAAATAATTTTTTTTGAAAGGTATGCTTCAAATTCTACATTTTTTTATTTTTGTTAATAAATAAACAAAAAAATAAACATTAAAAGTCAGCCATAAAAAAAATTTAATCGGATAATAATTTTCTTCTGAAAATCAATTTGTCGATAAACGACTTTCTTGCCCACTGTGCGCTGCAGTGCTGCATAGTAGAAAAGCCTTTTTTAATAGGCTTATAATTTTTTATAAATAAACAAATATGACGAAAAAAATGGGAATTTTTCTATTTGACGTACCCGGTCCTCGCCAATAAAATTGAAATTGTTGAAATCGCCTTAGTTTCATAGAGTAAAATTAGATAAGGATATTACAATATTTTTAAGCAAACAAAAAATGTTTATTAACAAATTATTTGTTGGATTAATGTTTTTTTACCATTTTCCATAATTTTACGTTTTTTAAGCTGTATTGCAAGGTTTATGGATGAAAGCAATATAACGATTAAGAAATGTTTTCTTCAGAAAATTACTATTAATATTGTAAACAAATTAAAAAACAAATGCATTAATCAGGCATTTATGGACAGAAAAATCCGTTTTTTATGCAATTTTTTTAAATTTGGAAGCTTTGTAATCATTTTAGAAAAATTCATAATTTGTTGATTAGTCTTATGATTTTTCTAAACAAATTTTTATAAACAAATGCATTATTCGATAAATTTTTCGGCACAAAAATTTTGTTGTTTCAATGCAAGCCCTTTTAGTTGGAAACTTCATGCCGATTTTAGCAACATCCATACATATTTGATAAATTTTTTGATTTTTTAAACAAACTTAATAAACAAAGTCATAGATAAGGTATTTGTTGAAAGAAAAATTTTTTTCGATGAAATTTTTTTAATTCGGAACTTCCAGATCGTTTTGGAAAAAATTCATTATTTCTTGATAAATGTTATGATTTTTAAACAATTATAATTTATAGATGCATATTTGGGGCATCTCTCAACGGAAAATTTCTTTTAGTCCTGACTGGACAATACCTACTTCCAACGTAAAATTGTCTGATCTTTCTATTTCTGCAGTTAGAATTTCAAAAAAAATGCATATTTAAAAAAATATATTTGTTTATTTTACAAAAAACACGAATTGCCGAATGAAAAAAATTTTATTATGTAATTTTAGGAACGAAATCGTCAGTAGATTTTTTATATTTGTGGTTTAAAAGTGTCCATGCACTCCAGCCTTCAAAATATAGTGGTTAATTTTTTCAAATTAAACATGGCGGCATCCAATATGGCGGCTTAAATTCAAATTTTGTTTTATTTTTACGGTCCTTTTTCCTACAATAACAATTTTTATTCAATTTTAATAAAAATAAGTGCAAGATGGTTTTTTGGGTCGCTGATTATGAATCTGCTATCACGTTTTCAAAATTCAAGATGGCGGATCTAATATGGCTGCCAACAATTTTGGAAATGTTTCAATTTTCATACAAAATTTTATGGAGGGGTTTTTTGGATTGCTGATTACAAATCTGTTGTCAGATTTTCAAAATTCAAGATGGTAGATACAATATAGCTGTCAAAGATTTCAAAAAATTGTTCAATTTTCTATAAAAGGTTTTACTATAAAAAAAAAATTTTAATAAAAAAATTTTTAAAATTTTAAAAAAGTAGAGTCCTTCTTTATTGCGTTTACTTCCTCGTTGTGAAAACTGGTCCATATATTTCGTCTAAGAAACGCGACCCATAACCTCCCCATTCAAAATTTCATGAAAATTGAACAATTTTTTAAAAGTTTTGACAGCTATATTGGATCCGCCATCTTGAATTTTAAACATCTGATTACAGAATCGTAATCAGCGAATAGTAAAACCTTCTTATACGAATTTTCATGAAAATTGAACAATTTTTTGAAATTTTTGGCAGCCATATTGGATCTGCCATCTTGAATTTAAAAAAGATGATAACATATTCGTAATCAGCAATCCAGAAAACCCCTCGATAAAATTTTTGATGAAAATTGAACAACTTTCGAAATTTTCGGAAGCCATATTGGATCTGCGAACTAGAATTTTTATTTGGATTATTGATTATAAAAGATTTTCTTATAAAAAAATTTTAATTTGAAAAACTTAAAAAAAAAAGAAGAGGCTTTGTTTATTGCGTTCACCTCCTCGTGGTAAAATCCAGGCAACGACATATAAGACCCATAACCTCCCAATACATATTTTCAAAAAATTTGAACAATTTTTTTAAATTTCTGCCAGCCATATTAGATCCACCATCTTGAATTTTGACAATCTAATAACAGATTCGTAATCAGCAAGCCGTAAAAACACCCCCTTATACGAATTTTTATGAAATTGAATATTTTCTTGAAATGTTTGGCAGACATATTGAATCCACCATATTGAATTTTAAAAATCTGATAGCAGATTCGTAATAACCGAACAAAAAAAAAACTCTATATGAATTTGCATGAAAATTGAACCATTTTTTGACATTTTTGGTAGCCATATTGGATCCGCCATCATGAATTTTGAAAATCTGGTATCATATTTTTAATCAGCGACACAAAAAAACTAATTTTCACTAATTTTTATCAAAAATAAAAAAAATTGTTAGTGCAGAAAAAAGTAAGTAAGTGAAGGCTAGAGTGCATGGACACTTTATATGCACAAATAAAAAAAATCTACCGATGACTTCGATCCTAAAATTACATATTAAAAATTTTTTAATTCGACAATTCGTGTTTTTTGTAAAATAAACAAATATATCTTTTAAAATATGCATTTTTTGAAATTCTAACTTCAGAAATCGAAAGTTCAGACAATTCTACGTCGGAAATAGATGGTGTTGATTTTTTCTATGACTGATTTTGCTTAATTAATAGAGCGGTTGGAAAAAATCTTAAAAATGTGTCCAGTCATGACTTAATGAGTTAACAAACAAATGAATTATTCGGGGATCTGTGCGCGGACAAATACTTTTTTTCAGTTCAGTCTTTTTAATTGAGCACTTAATGATAATTTTATTAGCAAACATAAATATTTGATAAATTCTATGACGTCTTGCATAAAAAATTTATTAATCTTATGCATTATGCGTCTAAGACTCTGAAAATTTATTGTAGTCAGGAGATTCCAAATGATAATAGAATCCTTGATCCATTACCATAAATCTATTTTTATCACACCGCTATCACAATTGCAATTTTAAATACTATAAACGATACCTAAAATAGCACATTTTAGGATAGGCCGTAAAATTTTTATTTCGGGTGCAGCATATTTTAAAGTAACTTATGATGTCATCTAATTGGCTGATGGACATATACAGGGTAAACTATTTTAATAAATCGCGAGAAATATCTCATAAAACACGTCCGATACAGAAAAACGTTTCAGATAAAAGCTGTGGGAGAGAGAGGAAAACATGAATTGCTATGAATAACCTTGACCTTAAAAGAAATTTTGAAGGTTGTTTAAAGGTCAAAGTGATTTTTGCTAAGGAAAATCCCTAATTTGGACCCCGGATTTGAAAAGAGCGGAGAATTTCAGTATAAGATGTTGCATTGGTCAAGGTTGTTTCAAGGTCAAATGAAGGTTAAATAGGCGAAAATTACATAGCAAGCAATATCTCAGAATATACGTTAGATACCGAAAAATGTTTTAGACAAAAGTTGTAAAAGACAATAGGGTGCATGTACTGGTACCAAAGACCTTGACCTTGAAGGTGATTTTCAAGGTCTCTTGAAGGTTAAAGTGAATTTTTTGTGATGAAAACAAAATGTTCGCCAAGGCCGCGCCATGAGCACTTGAAAATCAAATATGCAAAAATAACTTAAATTCAATGGATTCAAAATGCGAACCGTTGAATTTTCCGTCGTTTCCAACTCCAAGTTGAAAACTAGAGATTTCCATTACAAAAAATTTACTTTGTCCTTCAAACGACCTTAAAAATAACCTTCAAAGTCAAGGTCTTTTGTACCAATACACGCATCCTATTGTCTCTTGCAACTTTTGTCTGAAAAAAATTTCTGTATCTAGCGTATATTCTGAGATATTGCTCGCTATGTCATTTTCGCCATTTTGACCTCCATCTGACCTTGAAAAAACCTTTACCAATACAACATCTTATCCTTAGAATTTTCCGCTTTTTTAAAATCCGGTGTGAAAATTAGGGGTTTCCATCTAAAAAATTAGTTTGACCTTCAAATAACCTTCAAAATTACTTCTAAGGTCAAAGTCATTGGTACCCATTCATGTCCCCCCTTTAACTCTTACAACTTTTGTCTGAAACGTTTTTCAATATCTGACGTGTTTTCTGAGATATTTTGCGCGATAGATTAAAATGCTCCACCCTGTATATCTATACTTTATAGTACGATGAGTGCAGTGACCCCATCTTGGGCATGTAGACGTACTCTTGCGCTAACCACTGCCATAAAAAATAATGTGTAAGTCGTCCTCGGTCTCGAGAGTTTAATTGAATTGGAATATATTAGAGTGGATTGGATTGCAGTAAATTAGACTAGATTGTTATCAATTGGAATCTACTGGAATGGATTAAATTGGATTTGATTAGAATGAATTAGATTGTTTTGGAATGAAACGGATTGTTTTAGAATAACTTGGATTGGCGTGAATTGATTTGGATTATAGCAGATTGGAGTGGATTGGAATGAATTGGCTTGGAATAAATTGGATTAAAATGGATTCGTTTCGATTGATTTAGATTAAGTTGGATTAGAATGGATTGAATGAGATTGAAACGGATTGGAACGGACTGGTTTCGAATTAATTGGATTGGCTTGTAATGAATTTGATTGACTTAGAGTGCATTCGATTAAAATAAATTGATTTCAATTGTAGTGGATTAGAATTGGTTAGATTGGAAGGAATTGAATTGGAATGGATTTTATTTTATTGATTTAAAATGGAATTACTTGGAATTTGAGATATTTAAATTAGATTGAAATACAAATAGAAAATCTTATTTAACATGCAATCATCAAATTGATGCAAACTCCTGCAAAAAAAAGAATCCAACTATCAAATTTGGACCACAACGAACAAACAAAAAATTCTTCAATTGTAATATGATTTTTTTTATAAAACAAAAATTTCAGAAAAAAATAAAAAGGAGGGGAAAAAATGAAAAGGCCACTAACCACACCCCCTTCCTTCTCTTATTCTTTCTTTTGTCTTTGTTAATTTTTTTTTGCTGTAAGTAGGGGGGCGTGAAGCCCCCCCCCCCCCCCCTGGCGCTTAATCTACAAAGCCTATTGTGCCACAACCCTTGTTTTAGTCTCAAGGCACTACTTCGAATCCGGCTAATCTTCGTGGAGTGTTTTTGGATCTCCGTGGCTTTTTCGTTATTACCAACATTCTGAGATTGTACCTATCAGGTGCCAGGCCTACTCATCGCACAGCAACGGACGCATCCCTTCATCCCGATAGTGGGAGGAAATGCATTTTTGTCGTTTAAAAATGTCTGGAGCCTTCAATTTTGGTCCGATTTTTAATTTTCTTTTGTTAAATTAAAGTTTAATAAATTCTGAAGAGCTTGACTCTCTGAAATTTTGTCGCTTCTACTTGTTTATTAATAATTTTTTCACTTAAACTATGAAAAAACTGAAATTTTTTTCATAACAATTTTTACACTTTAATAACTAAACAGGTAAACTTGATATTGTCTCAAAATTGTATTAAGGGACTCATAGAATACAAATAATTTCCTCATCAGTTGATTTATTTGTTATAAACAAATTTTATGATCAAATGCGCAAATAGTCTTGTTATCGGTAAAAAGAATTTTCTGTTTACTAAAAGTGCTTTATATTAATGACGGAATTATATATAATTACAAAAATAATTTAAAAGTTTAGGATTACCATTGTCATAAACAATTGTTAATGCAAAATATTAAAATTTTAGATCTTTTCAAATTATAATTTTCTTTAATCGCCAGAGTGACTTGAGATATTTCCTAAAATAATAAATATTTAATAATATTTGATAAAATATAACAATTTAAATTTTAATAAACAAATTAGGTAAACAAATTTAAAATTTTGGCCTTTTCGCATAGAATGTTTTTTTTGTTTTTGCACTGGAAATGTTTTAATCTATTGGATGAATGACTGCTAGTCATAAAAATATTAAAAAAGTTAACAGTAACATATATTGGACTATTTATTGGACAATTACTGAACTCAACAAATTAGTTTACAATTGCCTAAAATTATTTAGTACTTACATCTATTAATAATACAAAATCCCAGAATAAGAAAACGAAACAAATGAAGAAAACAAATATAATTTAATGCAGAAAAGAATACAACTGTGAAAAGAAAACTCTTAATCCAATGCCCATATTTCTGAAAGTGAATATTGAAACAAGCGAAAGTTATTAAAATAAAACATAACTCTGAATACTATAGCGACGGAAAAGAATTCTATTTCAAAAGTATTCATTTAAAGAAACCAGATTTTTTCTACGTAAAATTGACAACATTTGGAATTTGTTCATCTCCATTGTTTATGAAGATTCAAGTTGTTATATATAACTAAAAATTATAAAAGATACATTTTTCAGGAATATCAGTAGCCATTCTAGCGACTGAAGAAAATTAAAATTTGATAAAACCTTAAATTTAAAATATTTTATCACAAGAATTATTTATAACGATTATGATTGTTAACTTTTCTAATATTTTTGTGACTAGCAGTCATTTATCCAATAGGGTGTGCCCCCGTACGGAGCCCGTTTATCCTTGTTATAGCATCAGCTTTTTCTGAGAACACCTACAGTTTAAGGTGGGTTCCGAACCACCGAAGCCCCGGTAGAAGGAAATAGAAAAACTTCCATTCACAATTAAAGAACATTTAAAATAAAAAATAATACAATTATTTTACCAACGTTTCGGCACTCATACAGCACCATTATCAAGGCAAGAAAAATGTTAAATATATTTCTCTTGCCTTGATAAGAGTGATGTATGAGTGCCGAAACGTTGGTAATATAATTTAATTATGTTTTGATTCAAATGTGTTTTTATTGTTATTTAATAATAATAAGAATAAAGAAGACAAAAAAGGAAAAAGAGAAAGAAGGGGATGTGGTTGCTTATTTTTCAGATTACAATTGAATCATTCTTTGTTTTTTCGTTCCAGTCCAAAATGGTCGTTAGATTCTTATTTTTTACAGGACTTTGCATGGATTTATTTGGTTTAAATTGAATTGAAATTAATTTTATTAGAGTGGATTCAACTGGATTGGAGTAGATTGTAATGAAGTGGTTTGGTATAGATTTGAGTGGACTGGATTAAAATCAACTGGATGGAAATAGATTAGATGGAATTACCATTGGAATATGGAATTACCATTAAGAAATTTAAATTAGATTAAAATACAAATTGAAAATCTTATTTAAAGTCCAATTATCAAATTGATTGATTTGATATTCCTTAAATTGGAATGTATCAGAGTGGATTGAAGTAAACTGCATTCGATTGGGATGCATTAAATTTAATTGTATTAAAGTGGATTGTAATGAATTAGAGATGATTGGAATGGATTAGATCAGAGTGGATGTTAATGAATATTTTAGATTTAAATTAATGTATTCAGAGTGGAATGGAATAATTTGGTTCGGAGTGGATTGAAGTGATTTTGATTAGATCGGAAGAGATTGAAGTGGATTTTAATGAGTTGGTGAGATGCAGTTGGATTTAATTCTATTAGATATATTCGGATTATAATGGTTTGGGTTATAGTTAAATGTGTTGGATTGAAATAAATTAAATTGGATTGAATTAGATAGAGATGAATTTAATTGGAACCGATTCCATTGGATTAGAGTGAAGTGGGTTGTAACACATTCAATAGGAATGAATTAGACTGTATTTAAGTGGATTGGAATGGAATGGACGGAAGTGGATTAAAATGAATTGGAAATAATTGTATTGGATTTGATTGGATTGCATTTAAATAGATTAGATTAGATTGGAATGGTTTTGATTAGATTGAATTACACTGGAATGGATTGCATTGGAATGAATTTGATTGGTTGGAAGGGAGTAGATTGTATTGGAATGGGTTCTCATTGATTGAATTGGGTTGGATTCAAATTAAATAGATTGGAGTGGATTTGATTGGATATAATTGGAGTGATGTGTATTAGATTGGAATGGGTTGAACTGAATTGAATGGGATTAAAATGGATTGGTTTAGATTGGAATTAATTGAATTGTATTGGAACAAATTTTCTTTCAATTTGAGTGTATTGGACTGTAATGAATTAGATTGGAATGTAATCAGTTTGATTAGATTGAATTAAATTATAATAAATTGGATTGGACTTAATTTCTTCTAGTGAATTGGATTAGAATTGAATGAATTAAAATAAATATGATAGAAATGGATTGAATTGAATTGAATTTAAAAGGAGTTGAGAGGATTATAATGGGTTCAATTGGGTTGAATTGGATTAGAATAAATTCTAATGAATTGGATTGGATTTTATTTGATTAGATTGGAAAGGATTCGAGTGGATTAGGTTGCATTTCACTGGAGTGGATTGAATATAAATGAATTGGATTGGATGGGAGCGGATTCGATTGGAGTGAAGTAGATTGGAATGGAATAAATTAGAATAAATTGGAATGGATTGGAATAAAGTAGGTTGGAGTGGACAAGATTGGAGTAGATTTGGATAAATTGAATTTAATAGAAGTAGATTGGGCTGGAATGGGTTCGATTGAATTGCATTGTTTTTAAATCAATTGTAATGATTTCGTAAGGATTGGTATGTAATGGAGTGGATTCAACTGCATTTAAATGAAATGGACTGTACTGAAATATGTTTGATTGGATTGGAATTGAGTGAAGTGGATTGGATAGGAATGAATAAGTGTGGATTGTAATGAATTGGATTAGATTTGATTGAATTGGATTCGATTGGATTAGATTGAATTTAATTGGTATGTATTGAATTGGAATTATATGGATTGGATCGGATTATATAGAGGTGGATTAAATTGGATTCAGGTGGATTGGTTTGGAATTAATTATTTTGGAGCTGAAATGATTGCAATTAATGTGCTGGGAATGGATTAGAGTGGGGTTCATTGGATTAAGATTAATTTAATTCTACTAAAGTGTTTTTGACTGAGGTAGATTGGAATGGATTAGATTAGAGTATTTGGGATTAAATTTAATTTTATATGAGTAAATTGGATTGGAATGGGTTCGATTGGATTGAATTGGATTGGAATGAACAGTAATTAATTGTGTTGGAATGGATTGTAGTGGATTTGATTGGATTTATTTGAAATAGATTAAAGCGGATTAGATTCTAAAGGGTCAGGTAGGGCTGAAATTGAGTGATTTGGAATAAGTTTAATTTGATTGAATTATATTAAAATAAAAAGGAATTAATGGGAAGCGAATGGATTTAAGTGGATTTAGTTGGCTTTATTTGACATAGATTGGAGTGGAATATATTGGAATGTCCACGTTTGGATTAAAATGGAGTGAAAATATTGTATTAAAATGTATTGTAGTGGATTGTAATGAATTGGATTGAATTTTATTTGATTGGACAAGAATCAATTTAATTAGATTAGATTGAATTTGATTCTGGTAAAATAAATAGTTATTAATCGGATTGGGTAGAAGTGGATGGGGTTTTAGTAGATTGACATAGTATGGTGTGGAATGTATTGAAATTAATATGATGGAAATCGATAGGATTGGACTAAAGTGAAGTTTATTGGTTTGGAATGAATTTGATTTGATTGGAATTGGTTGTATTAAATTAGATTTCATAGAAGTGGATTGGAAAAAGTTCGACTGACTTGAATTTAAGTGGATTGAAATGGATTAAAGTGGATTCGATTGGTTTAGTTAAATTGAAGTGGATTAGATTGGACTGGGTACGATTGGATTGAATTAGTTTTAAATGGATTGAATAGAAATAAATTGTATTAGTTTGGAATCTATTTCAGTGGAATAAATTGGATTGTATTTGAGTGAACTCGATTTGATTTGATTGGAATGGATTGGAATAAGTCACAGTAAATTTAAATTAATTATATTTTATTGGAATGAATTAGATTGGATTTAAGTGCAGTGGATTGGAGTAAGTAAATTGGATTGCAATAGATTGAAGTAATTTGAAATCAATTGGACTGTATTGGAATGAATTCGAATAGATAAGAGTGGATAGGATACAAGTAAAGTGGATTGGATTGGAATGGAATGGAGCGAATTATAATTCTTTGTCAACGGATTGAATTGGGTTACATTTAAGTGGTTTAGATTGAAGTGAAATAAATTGGATTGGAAAAAATTTCAAAGAATTGAATTGTTTTGGAATGCATTCGATTTGATTTCATTGATTGGAGTAAAGTGAATTGGCGCGAAATGGAATAAATTGAATTTGATTAAATTGAATTTAATTGGATTGAAATGAAGTAAAGTAGATTCGATTGGAATGAATTGGAGTGCATTGGAATTAATTAGATTGTATTGAAATAAATTAGTATTGGAATGAATTCGATTGGATTGGAATTCATTCCATGAATAGAACGGTTTGAAATTATTATGATGGGAATTGATTGTATTGGATTGGAGTGAATTTTATTGCTTTGGAATGAATTTGATTGGATTGGGGTGGGTTGTATTAAAGTCGATTACATAGCAGTGGATAGAAAAGTGTTCTATTGGCTTGAATTGGATTTGATTAAAATGGATTGGAGTTAATTTGATTGAATTTAATTAGATTGATGTGGATCAGACTGGAGTGGGTACGATTGGATTTAATTAATTTTGAATAAATTCAATTGAAATAATTTGTATTAGTTTCGCGAATGTATTTCAAAGGATTGTACTGCAATAAATTGGATTGGATTTAAGTGTATTGTATTGGAGTAACATGGATTGAATTGGAGTGAATTGGAATAAATTGGACTGTATTAGAATGAATTCGATTTGATTCGATTGTACTAAAGTGGACTTAAGTGGATTTGATTGGAACGAATTGGAGTGAAAAGATTGTTTTGGAATAAATTCGATTAGATATGAGTGGATTGGATTAAAGTAAAGTGAATTGGGTTGGAATAGATTTCAATGAATTGGATTGTTTCGGAACACATTTGATTAGATTTGATTGTAGTGGATTGGAGTAAAGTGAATTCGATTGGAATGGATTGGAGTGCATTGAAATTAATTGGATTTTGTTGGAATTGATAAAATTAGATGTGAGTGGATTAGAATCAATTAAAGTGGATTGGATTAGAATAAATTGAAGCGAATTTAAAATAATTTGTAAGCGAATGAATTGGATTAGATTTGAGTGGATTGGATTGAAGTAAATTGGATTGGATTGGAATAGATTGGAGTGCAATGGAATTAACTGGATTGTATTGGAATGAATTCAATTATATGTGAGTGTATTGGATTAGAGTAAACTGGATTGGAATGGATTGCTTTGAATTTGAATTAATTTTACGCTAATGGAATGAATTGGATTAGATTTGAGTGAATTGGAATTGAGTAAAGGGAATTGGATTGTGATGGCGTAGAGTGTATTCGAATGAATTGGATAGTATTGGATTGAATTATATTGGATTTGATTAGATCCGATTATCGTACAGTGGAATGGATAGGAATAAAGTGGATAGAATTGGAATGAATTAGATTGTATTGGAATGAATTCAATTATATGTGATTAGATTGGATTAGGTTAGGCTGGATTAGAATGGATTGGAGTGAATTTGAATTAATTTTGCGTTATTAAAATGAATTAGAATGAATTTGAGTGGATTGGAATGGAGTTAAGTGAATTGGATTGGGATAGCTTAGAGTGTATTCGAATGCAATGGATGGTATTGGAATGGATTCGATTTGATTTGATTAGATTGGATTGAGGTACAGTGGATTGAATTTGCATGAATTGGATAAAATTGGAATGAATTGGATTGTATTGGAATGAATTCAATTTTATTTGATTACTTTTAATTTAAATAAAGTAGATTCGATTCAATTCGATTGAAGTGAATGTGAGTGGACTAGATTGTAATAAACTGGATTGGTTTAGATTTAGATAGATTGGTTAAATTAAATTGTTTGGATTGGAATGAATTGGATGGTAATGGAACGAATTAGATTAAATTGGATTGGAGTAGATGGGTTTGAATTTCCACTTGAATTTTTAGATTAGGGCTCTATGCAACCTATTTGCACTTATGATCGACTGGTGTGATAAAAAATAGATTTTGACACTCTATCACAAATAAATATTTCATAACTTGTTCTCATAAAGTGTATTCCATACTTATCTGGGACTCTTTCATTTATTCTTAAATTCCAAATCATCCGGAAACGTTTTCTTAGAAAATAGGAATCGATTATAAATTTATACTGGCTAGATGTAGTAAGCCGATGTCATTCGAAAATAATAATGATAATAGCAATAGAAATAACAATAACTGTATTTAACTGAACGATAATAATACCAAACGTGGCTCGTTTATTGTCCGTGGCATTCTTGCGCTTATCTACTAAAGTCTTTTATCCAAACGACCCGATATAGATAAAGTTCCAATCCTCTATATCTTTTTCGGATATCGATTCTTTCCTTTTCTTAATCCCAGATGGAATTCCGAACAGTGGAGTGTCTGAAATATATGGCTGAAAGCGTTACCTACTAAAGGTTCGTGCTTGAGTTTCAAGCTTTGATCTCGATCCACCCTTGAAAATTATGAAAATTTCCGCCTTTCTGTTTGCTTTGATTATATCACTTCGCTTCGAATATCCCAATGGTGTTCAGCTTCAAATACTTTCTGGGTAAAAAAGATTTCGCAGCAGGGAATATTTTATTCAGAATAATGAATAAAAAGGTGATTTTTGTCTAGCGTACTAATACCTAATCTTTTATATGGGTTACCTTAAAAAATTTTGAAGGTAACCAAAAAATAAAATAATTTTTTTAATTTTATTTTTGTATCAGTCAGTGAACATAATTCTAGAGATTGTCGAATTTCATTTGATGCGTGTCACGACTTTTATGCAAGTGGAGCTCAGTTTTGTAAATATTAATTTTGTGGTTGGAATCTTTTGGCTAGAATTTTTAGTTTACGTTTGTCATCTACAACTAGCAGAATTTTTGTCACTTTTCAATAATTAGTAATTATTAGTAATGATTAATTAATAATTTGTCAAAATATGTGAACCCCACAAAAGCGGAGTCACAAGCAGCCACGCTACCAACAGGCCACCACTGCACAGTGGGGGAAAATGACGAAAAAATATTCAAGACACGAATTCTGGCTATAATTTTTAACTTATACTGTTTTTTTTTTTTGCTTATTTAGGCTAACTAAATTCTTGAGAAATACCTCGAAGAACTTTTTTTTTGAAATATGTTTTTCCTTGCTTCAATGAACAGTACCATAGGTTTTACCAATTATTTATTTGGAATAAAAAACAGGGTTTTTATTATGAGTAACTTTTATTTTGATCCTAAGATGAGATATGAATAATTTAAGAACCAAGTTCTCAATTTAAAAAGAAGAGAGAATTATATTTAAAAAAATATAATTTATAAGAATAATTTCAGTTAGAAGGTATCAATTATCTCGTTTTTTCTAACCTAATAGTTTTGCTTAATTTTTTTTGACAAGAATTTAAGCGTTAAAAATTTTAGAAAAACATCTTTGATTTTGTGAATAAACAATGCAAATTTTCAGAAATAAATAATGCCTTTATACTAAAATGGTTCATTTTTGGTCCGTCATAAAATCGAATAATATTCTCTGTTTCAAAAAATCCAAATTAAGTTTAACAAAATGATGAATTGCATAAAAGTGTAAAAGTAATAAATTTTACTATTTTGTAATCCCTGTAATATGCCAACATTTTACAAACTTTGAAATTTTTTTTAGATGAAGTCATTAATTTCTACGCTGTCTATACATTTTAAATAAATTCAGAAAGTCTTCGGGGAATAAAAAGGTTCTGCTCTATTTTTATTTATAAAAGCTTTAACAGTTTTTTGGAAATTGACTTCAAATTTTTAACATGAAAATATTATAAAATCAGAACAAAAAAATTAAGATAATTTATAGAGAGACTCAAATTTAATTTAAAAACAGGGTTTCCTTATATATAAAAAAAAAATTTATAAAAATTCAAAAATCTGAAGCCCTTGTTAATATTATAAAGATTATTCAAATAAATTTTTTTGAATTCTGCAAATTATAATTAATAAATTTTCCTATAGAATGTCAGAGACGAAGCATAATATTTAGCGTAATATTTTATTTAGATACATATATTATTTGGATAACCTTGTATTTTACACAGGCCTTTATTTTTTGTATTATTTATTATTTCAATTTTAATTTTTATTTTTATTTTAACCGATTAAAACTTTAAATTTTTTATAACGAAGAAAATTTTGAATCAGTTTATTAATATCCTTAGATTTCACTTAAATTATGGTAACGAACGTTGAAGATTCCGAAATACGTTTTAAAATTAAGTAAAAAACTTTTTGATATTAGAGGTAATTTAAATCATATAAAAAATATGTAATTTTTATTTTAAAAAATTTAAGAAAAATTGTAAATTAAGTGTATGCCAACATAAATTGATTTTTAAAAAAAGGATTTTTCCATTTTCTATATCTGTAAATATGGGAAACATAAATTTTGGCTAAAATTACAAAAACAACTCTTTAATTAAAACTGAAGTTTAAATTTGTAAGCAAAAGTTTTATTTATATAATAAATATTCTATTAAAATACCAATGCATATATTTTTAATTCTAAAATATTTCCTCTTTGTGCCTTTTGAAAATTTGGAAAAATTTTATCCAGTACCCTTATTTTTTATTTAAAATTCAGGAATTTTTTATTTAATTTGCGGAAATACACAGAAGTTTAGAATATTTTTTAAATCGGAACTAAAAGAATAAAATCTAATTTTAGATATAATTTCCTGGAGAAATGAGCAAAAATCCGCCCGGCCCGGATTTGAACCGGGAACGCCACTATTCACCAGTGGAGCGTTAATCCATTACGCCACTGGGGCTTTAGCAGACAGTTTTTTTTTCTCCTATACCGAAGTGATGACACGGATCTGGATCTTTGTAACGTGTGAAATTTTAGTGATTAATTTAAGTCTGAATAAATTCACCGCCCTTGGCGTAATTGATTAACGCTCCACTCGGGAATAGTGGCGTGCCTGTTTAAATCCGAGCCGAGGCTAATTTTTTTTTCTTTTCTCCAGAAAATAATTTTAACACTAATCGGCAATATGTAACATTACTCATAGTTAAATTACTTACCCTGGCCGAAAAATAGCATCGATTATTAAATTAAATTCAGATTAAGTGAATTTATTCAGAATAAATATTTAATTAATTAGTTGCCCTGGTTGATAAAATAACATCAATTACTAAATTACTTTTAGATTAGGTAAATTTATTCAGATTAGGATTTATCAAAAAAATTTTAAAGGTTGCAAAGTTGCATAAACCTTGGTGGCGTATTTATTTAACGCTTTACTCGTGGATCCACAAAATTTTTTGACAAGTAATTGGCAAAATCTAACATCAGAAATTAATTCTGAAAATTATTATCGAGAGTTTTTGAACTAATATATTTAGTTTTCAATATTTAAACTATTTTCCTAAATAAAATATTTCTATAATATATAAGCTTCGTAGCTTGATATAAAATATTGAAAATTTCGTTTCAGTTTCTTAATTTAAAAAAAAAAACTTCGGAAGATGTAGTTATAAATTTCATAAATTTAAAACACGGTTACGGTTATGTATTTTGGTCGCAAAAAATTGAAAGAAGCTAAAAAAAGACAGGGGAAATAAGGCATGAAAACTAAACTTATAAAAAGTATTTGATTACTATTCCGAACTCCGGAATGACGTGACGAGACACTTCGTACACACGTAAAAGTATCAGAACGTTCATAAAATTTCCTGTACCTTCTGTAATGTAATAACTTCTTAAATTTCTTTAAATGTCAAACAGTAAATTTTCCATTTCTCATAAACCTGAAGTTTGCAGACTTTTCTTTAAGGTTGAAAAACTCATAAAAATTCGATCCACGGAAAAGGATTAAGTTGAATAAAACTGAATTATTTTAAAGTCTAATCGACTCAAAGTAACTCCAACTCATTACAATCCACTCAATCCACCCAAACCAATCCAATTCAATCCAGTATAATCCACTAAAATCGATTCAATTATAATAATTTAGTTGATAGTGAAATAATAAAAAAATTTATTATTTCGAGTTAGACTGGTTAATTAAATACAGTATTCAATTCGTGGCTAATACCAGTTAGAGCGTTTATTGATGTTGTAGAAGCTTGTTTTTAAAGCTGAGACGCGTTTCGACAGAGATCTGTGCCCTTTTCAATCATAGTTTCATATACATGAGTTCATTGAAACTGGAAAAAGACGTGATAGTTTACAAATACCATTGTACATGCAATATTATTAAAGATAGCGTACAGGATAAAATATAATTACCTTATTCATAAATTCAAGATAGTTAAACGTTAAAAAGTTTTATTTCATTAAAAATGTATTTGTGGAGAGAAGTCATTAATAACTATTACATAAACTCAAAAGAAAATTGTAAAAATAAACTTTTATAATCTCAGGAAAAATCCTTGATTATATAAAAGTTGAATTAGTTACATTTTAGATAAAAGTTAAAGACCGACATGTTCCACTTATAGGTTAAGAAGTATAACAAATTTTAAAGTTAATTTTAGCAGACGAATTTATATTTTCAAGCGGGAAAAAACTATATTTTAAATGTTAATAAGAAAAATAATATTATGGTATATGATACTTAAATTTTTAATATCTGTTGTATAATTTGTAGCATTTTTTCCTTTTTAATATAAATTATTTCTAATGTTAATCTTTTACCTTGTTTGTTTGAATATTTAAAATTTTAATATTGTTAATATTAAAATTAAAATTGTGAGAGTTTATACAAGCATCTTCAGGTAAAGCAGTATTATCTTTTTTATTTTCAACAATATATTTTATACTTGGAAAAAGAAATTTATTAAAAGTATTTTCAACAGAGAAAAAAATGCGAATATTGTTTTCTCTGTTGAAAATTCTAAAAAGTATTTTATCAAAACCATTAATATATGGCATTACGATAATTTTATTTTGATTTTCAGATTTTAAAGTGTGTTCATCTATATCTTTAAATTTAATAATAGTTTTATCACGTTCTTTTATCTTTAATATTAAAAAATTTTCTGAATATCTATTTTTTATTAAGGGGTCTTTTACAGTGTTTAAATTTTCCATATGAAATTTAAAATCAGATAATATAATTGCTCTGTCGACAAGACCAAAAATGACACTAATTTTGTTGTTCATTGGATGATGTGAAGCAAAATTAAGAAAG